>ML777623.1:526612-600598 GCA_009831015.1 Picea engelmannii | reverse complement strand
TTCTATACACAACATGCATCATCATAGACACAATTACATTAGTCGTAATATTAAACCAAATGCATGTATCATAACATTCGAATTCATAAACATCCTCAAATGTTTCCATAAGTGCAACACAACCAAATTTCAATTGTATCTTCAGCAATACAGTCCTTATTACTTATGGTGTCAAGACCTTTTTATTTTTATTGGCGTACCATCTTTCTCATTCAAGGGAAAACATAATACTCAACGAGGAAAGAGTTGAGGACTCTCCCCTTCTTCCAACTCTTCCTACACCGCCTGGGACTTTTCAGCCCAACCGAGTTATCTCTAAGGCCTCACTGTCTCTTCTCTACTTTTGCAATTCTACTCCTTGTCGGGATCTTCCTACTCTTTTCCTTGAGCTGCCTTAGTTAGGCCTCACCCTAACCCTTTTTGGGATACCACAACATGCTTTAATAGAAACTCTTTGCTCATAATGAATCATGAACATGTGCATCCTACGAACTTCCATTCGATTATCAGAATGGTCAATATTCAATTGTTAGTCTTCTATTAATTACATGATTCTTTCAAAATGTAATCCAGGATTCTTATATATGGACAGGCCTTGCAGCCCATTGTCCAACCTTCAACAATTATTAGGGTTGTGACTCTTTTCTTCTGACAAAGTCCTTACATAGTTCCTCCACCGAGAAATCATTCAGCATGCAACTCCCTTGTTTCATATCCATCACTATTTGTGATGGCCTCAGCCTTGAGTTAGCTTTAGATTTTTACTAAATATTCCCCTTAAGGAATATAAACATGCGTCTTTGTTAACTTACATCTATGACGTACTTAACCATTTTCGTAATCCTAAGTCTGCATGTAGTTTTCATAGTCATATGGTGCAGACCCCCCCCCCCCCCTTTCTCTCCAAGGGTTGCATGACCTCTCGGTTTTAGGATCTTCTTAAGACTGAACTGAAACAGTCTTTGATTCCCTGCTAGAACCTATAAGAAACAATCCATGGGTCTTCAAAAATTTTGGCCCGTGTGTACAAGCGCTTAAATGTAAGTCTCTTCCATGTGACCACACTCTAACCCAAAAAGGTGTGTCACGATTTCACATATCGGCGATATGAGTCAATCGAATCTCCATCCTTCAAACTCTCGATACCTGAAATGCTGAAATTTCGGATCAGATCAACGATCACCAACAACTCTCCAACCAACGGTTGTGATTATGTCATGATTTCGCATTTTGCAACTTCGAGACTTTTGTTATGAAGCACCTCGAATCCTTCGATCCCCAAAATTGTGAAATTTTGGAGTTCTCAATCTGACGGTCTTGATTCTTCCATGATTTGACAGCTCAGATCTCGTCAGGGTTTTGCGTATCGGGATTTCGCGATTTCGCGTGTCATGAATTCAAAAAACCTTTCACCTCCATTCTACCGATCCCCGAAATGATGAAATTCTCTCTGGATGATGAAATGGTCCAGATCGCTCCTTGATCAACATCTATGATCTTTTCGCGAATTTTTCGTTGCTTCTTCCAAGCCCTTTGGTTTTTGCAAAATTCTGGTATCTCCTCGCAACTAACCAATGCGCTACTTCTCCAAGATCGAACAACTTGAAACATTTCAGCTCTTTCCGAATGGATCTTGACTCTCGATCTTATCCAATCTTGAAAATTCTTTTTTGAAGGATTTCTCCTGCTCAATCCTCCGTACTTTTTCTTTCTTCGAACTTTAGTTTTCTGCGCTTCACCTTTGAATGCTTCAACTCTTTGAAACTTAAAAACTTTTTCTAAGTGTTTCCTCTCGAGACTTTAAACCACTACTCCTCCTAGTATACTCTGCGCTCAACCTCCGGAGTTTTCAAATTTTAACACCATATTTATTCTATATGCATGTTCGGCATACAAAATTTCCCTGCTATCTCTTATGAGATTTTAAGTTACTTACAGGACTAATCTCATAGTCATAACTCATACAGATGTCACCCTCTCTTTATGGGAACAACCAACAAGGGTCACTCTTGGGAATTAGCAATAGTCCCAAAGGACTCCTCTTAATCTTGTTTAAAAAGATTATCCTTGTTGTCGATTCTAACCATTATAGGTCAAGTAATATGAAACTACATATTTTCATTAGTCCTCTCAATCGTGAGGAGTTATATGCCCAGGGTTTAGTCTTTTAATAATGCATTAATTATAACTTTATAAGGATCCTACCAATCCTTACCAGATTTCCTAAATCATGAAGGAGTTATTCATGAGGATCTTAATTCTTACCTAACCAGCCATCTCAATTGCAAGAGACTCTACTTGCTTTAGTAGGTAGCCATCGTCACACTATAACAGAACAACTCAGTTCATGTCCCTTTTCTAGCTCATGCAGCTTCATAGCACAATTTATTCCACCTCTTTTATTCACACTCAGGTATTATCAGTAATATTGATCAGTGCATCCCTACTCCTATAAGAGTAGTTATCATTTTGACAAAGGAACAATATAATTCCTTTGTTGGAATTCCGTAGAAATTCCCAAATTATACTTTCATTCTGCAGTCCTTCTCCTTAAAGAGAAAATGCAGATAACAATATCTCCTTACGTGACTCGTACATGAGCCCAAGGAGGCCAAGTGTTGTAAGCATGCTCTGATACCAATTTGTCACATATCCACTATGGCAAAAATAAAAGTTTTGCTCTTCCTCAAGGGATAGAATCCCCGAATTCCTATGGGGGCCTAGCCCAGGATAGCTCTTCCCTTATACACCTCCAGGTGATTGTTAGTTATGACCCCAGTCTAAGCTAAGAGGCTCCTTTCGCATTTCGCGAGTCAGCGATGCAAGAGAGTCAAGTCTTTTGACTCTTCAAACCTCGAAACCAGAAATCTTACCTTCTATGAGATCGACGGCTGCGAATCTCCCCCTGATCTGACGGTCCTGGCCGTATCGGGATTTCGGTAACCGAGAGTTTGAAATGCAGTGACCCAAACCACTGGTCACTCCATTCCCCAAACTTTGATATGGGAATTTGTGTATGAGATCAACGACCCTCGTTGATCTGGATCTGATGATCACTATCCCTCCTGAGCTTAAGGGTGTTGAAATACACTCAATTTTAATCCCTTCGTTGTTCTACGAGATCCAATGGCCCATAGGATTTCAGAGCTTTCCCCAAGCTCTGACCACTCACCACGCATCTCCTTCGATGGACGGTCTAGATCTGGGTTAGTTCGACAACCCACAAGCCCTGTGATCTAACGACTGTGATCTCTCTTAAACCAACGACTAGGATTAATTCGTGATTTCACAACTCACGAGTTCTAAGAACTCCTTTCGTTGACTTCTTTCAGCGGCGATTCAGTGAAATTCCTAACTCTCACCACATGTCCTCTACAAATGGAAGGTCCAGATCTATCACAACCCAACGATCGCAATTCGTTGTCGACGATTCCCCATCAAGAGTCCTGGGAATCCTTCTCCTGTGATTTCCTGGTGCCGAAATGCCGACCGACAACCACATGTCCCTCCGATGGATGGCTGCGACCTTTAGCCATGATCAACAGTTGTGATATTTTCAGGATGATCAATGGTCGCAATCAATCCTGGCTTTCTCCTTTTCGGGAATTTGGGAGAGTCTTCACTCCCATTTCCTCGGTGCCAAATCCCCGATGGATGTGGATCTTTGACACACATCCTCTTGGATGGACGATCCCGATGCTTTCAGGACTTTGACGAGTCCTCTCTCCCCTGCATGCACCAGGTTAAACCTCGTGTGCCTTTTCTGGATCCGACGGCTATTGGTCCCCTGCGCTCAATCTGACGGTTCAGATCTATTCTCCTACGCACTCTTCTCCGGTTGTCTGGACGTAGGCTCCAATGGTCCATATTTTCCCCTGTGAATCGACGATTCGCCTTTCAAGACTTTGGGGAAATCCTCACCTCTATTTCCCCGAATTGAAACAATGGTTCAAATCTGATTTTGATCACGATCTCTATCACTCCTGATCTTTCATATGCTCTGAAACTTCCAAAGGGTTTCTTGACCTCTGCACTCCATGCAGGGTTGTTGCACACAATGGTGCGATCCTTCCTGAGCTTGTCTGGGACTTAGGGAGTTCTGCGTTCGGTTTGCCTCGCAGAGATCCTGCATCGATCTGCACTACCTCTCCCGAGCTTAACAAACTTCATCCTCTAAGGACTCTAAACAATTAGGAGGGTTGGCATGCGTACATGAAACTGTGTCCGGGTTCGATGAACACTCAGTTCATGACTTTGGCTTATGCCTCCACAGGACACAAGCATTTATGAGTATAAAATCATCTCCTAACCATATAATTTCTTACTGGCCTAGTTATACAATCAAGCAGAAATAAGGGGGATACAGTATATCCATTAAGAAATATGTACAATTCCTGAAACATACAGAGTATAACCAATTCATACACAGTTATGGCTAAATTACACAAAGTAGGAAATCGCTTATCTATTACAGGTTGTCGCCAACCAACTGACTGTGGGTGTTCGTCCTTCCACCTGACCATAGGCTCAGAGGCATTCATTCTTGGCACTCTGGCCACCCCCGTTCTCGGGAGCTATGTCTCTATCCCAGCTTTTGCTCGGGTCTTGTTCTCTGCAACTCGGAGCTTTCTCTTTCGGTTATCATTCGGTTATGGCCTCGGTGAGGTTTCTCAGATGCTCTTCCACATCAAGCTCACAACCTTCCATTCGTGATTCTGCTAGAGTATCTCCCTGACGAGCTTACGCTCTTCCATCCCCTGTCTCCTCTCCCTTCTGTATCCCCCTTACCCTGGAAGGTTTTGCCGACCTATCCTGTTCCTTCTGTCAAAAGGAAACTCAGGTCTGCAGGTCACTGAGGTACTTCAGGCTGACAATCCATGTTTCCATTTATGGGGGTGGTTGATTGTTCAACCACCAGTCCTTTCTTCATTAACTGATTTCTTTCCTTGGGATTTGAAGGAGGTTTGTCATCCTTATGAAGGGAGATTTGGGGTTATTTGATATATGAACCCTCTTGTATAGTTTTCACATTCTTCCTCTAGTGATATCATATCCAATACTTTCAAGGCTTCATCCCCACAGTCAATTATTTGGCAACTCAGTCAATAATACATTTACATTGTCCTCATTCCTTAGCATGGTAATTACTATTTTATGATTAATTACAAATTGGAGGAAACAAGGTGTTACATGAGGATACTGGGAAATTTCTTCCTCGACATATGCCATGGGTTGGTGATCCTCTGTCCAATTCTGGGCGGAGCTCGATGGGAAATTCAAAGGGGGGGCAGCAGGGTGATCTTCAGCAATGGCGGACGAAACTGGTTCGACAGGAGGTCCAGGACGACGGTGTCAAGCAACAAAGTTGTAGTAGGTCGGTCCTCTCTTGGGATTTCCCCTTTCTCTAGGCATTGGGAAGGCTGGGGAGGAGAAAGAAAATGGGAGGGGGAGAGGTCACATAGAGGATGAAAAATTGGGAGAGAGAAACTTGAGTCGGAATTCAAACAACAACCAGAACAATGAAACAATTGTCGATGTTTACCTTCATGTTTGTCGCCTCCTTGATATCTAAGTGCTACATTAAAATAGAGTTGACAACAACTAGGCGATTCATACTAGACTTGGCATGATCTAGCTCATGCTTTGATGACGCCATTAATTCAAGCTTCCCACATAGGCACACCAACATCCCCTTCACTTGCAGACAATTCATGTGAAATGGACATAGGGGAATGACGGTTGGGGATATTAACTCCCAATTATGCATGGTCGTGAGAGGGTATGTCACCCTATCCAGGGGATCAGATAGTGCTTTTATTAAATATAATGCATTGCAATATATGAACAATGCATACACTTTTCTAGACTACATTGTGTTTATTGTTAGCAATGTAAATCAAAGTGATGAATGGAGAGGGTTACAATTAATTAGTGGTTCCCGTGGCATGCATGTGTAACTTCCTATTTGTTTTCGGCATACCTTTTAATAGTGTACTAGCTTTCATATTCTAGGCGGTGTTCCCCTTCTCCAGCTTCAAGGTATGCTAAATAAAAATATTTCCTTTTACGTTGTACCCTTGAATAGGTGAAAATGAATTGGACCGTTAGTATGCATCATTTGAAAATATAATGTGCATGAAAACTAAGAATTTGTTTGGCTGAGGAATGTTGAAATTGCAAGAAGAAAAGGGGTCTTGGATATGGAAGTGTTGTAAGCCCATAAGGAAGACCAATTACCTATTGAGCTAAACTTCTATGGGAAGGAAGGTCCTATACTGGAAAATCTAGTTCCTATGTGAAACAAATCTGAAAATAAATTTGGAATTTGGAAATCTATGGGTGACAAATTTGCAAGAAAATTCTGAATTTGAAATTGATTATAATATCTCATAATTTATGTATACCTGTGGTATAGGTGATATGAAAAAGATATGTCTAGGAAGGAAAGGTGAAGGTTGTCAAGCTGGAAAGTATAAAAAAATGATATTGTTGAGACAGGAGAACCTTGTGGTTAGCCATGATCACCCTAGAATATGTTGTGTTGTGGCTACACAGGCTGGAGGGACACCTCGACTGTAAGGCTCAATGAAGTCTCTAGAACTCTTCTTGTGCGAGAAAACCTTGGCAAGGCAAGATGGATCTCTCTAGGGACTATATAACAAAGAAGGGGATGCCTGAGCCTAGGCCTGTAGGGTGAGTGACCACAAGAAAGAAGGGACTTTGATAATTATTATACACTATTGATTGGGATCATACATACAATGGGTATGTCTAGGAAAAAAGTGAGCCCAAATAACAAGACAATCGCGTGGATGCAAATCCATGGACTGCACATATAAGTATTGTGCTATATTATGAAATTTTTCCTCTTGAATTTTGCACAACAATAAAACGTTTTCACATGAAATTGTGATTAATATGCTTGTTGTCCAATATTATTGAAGGTAGGTGACGAAGACCAAGAGTATGGAAAGGAGTTGATCAAGAAAGAGGAACAAGATTTCTAAAACAACTGAATGACAAAGGTATGACACGTGTTACTAAGAAAGAACACCGAGGACAATGTTCCTTTTAAGGGGGAGGGGATTGTAACACCCTTGTTTCCCCCAGTTTGTAATTAATCATTAAATATGATCACCATGCTATGGCATGGGAAAAATGTAAATGTATTATTGTTTAGATTGCGAATAACTGACTACGGGGGTGAAGCCTTGAAGTACTGGCCATGATATCACTAGAGGAAAGAGTGAGGAAACTATGGAGAGGGTTCATTATGTCAAAATGACCCAAATTATCCTTGCTGAAATAATAAGTCTCATCCGGATTCCAAGGAGGAATTAGTTAATGAAAGAAGGACCGGTGGTGGAACAATCAACTACCCCAATGAATGGAAGCATGGAGGGTCTGGCTGAGGAGACATAAAACTGTCAGCCTGAAGTACCACATAGTGCAGTTTTCCTGTAGGCCCGGACTGAGCCGAGTTTCTTCTGACAGAAGGAATATGACAGGTCCAGAACCTTCCACAGGAGGGAAAAGGCATGCAAGAATACACACGAAGGAGAGAAGATAGAGAAGCGGGGTGTGCGACCTGGATATGAAGAATAAAAGAGGAAGAGCATGGGAGGCTCTCTAACTGAGAAGAAGAACTAAAAGATTGATAAGTTGTTCTGGGTATTGGAGAGAACAAGAGAGAGGATCTTAGATAATTTGGAGAGAACCAGACCCGAGCAGAAAGTCACGAGCTTGATGTTGAGGGAGCATCTGATAAAACTCAGAGAGACTATGGCAGAGAGAGAGAGAGTCTCTAAGAAACTGCGAAAAACTATGTAGTGGTATCATGCTTGGCACGGGGGTGGCTAGAGTGCTAAGAATGAACATGCCTCTGAGCGTATGGTTGGGTGGAAAGGAGAACTCCCACAGTCAGTTGGTTGGTGATCAATTGTAATAGATAAGTATTTCGTTTACCCTGTGCACTTGGATTGAAATGCATGATTTTAATGTCTGTAATTGTGATCCATTGTGCTTCACATGAAATTAATGGTTATAATGCTTACTGCTCCTCTGTAAGTTGTTGCATTTGAATGGGTGTAAGGTGACAAGCTTGGTCATTGGGCTAGTTCGAAAATACCTCCCCCTGTTTTAGAACTTAATTTATGTGAATTGGAGGGCACTCCCTTCAAATAAGTTGTTCAAGAGACCACAAACTCATGCCCACGACCTTAATCTGGTGCTTGACAAAGTTCCATAGGACTAGGCCCATGCAACTCTTCGCTACACTAAAAAAGGAGCTAAGTTGTTTGAGACTCCGAAACTTCGAGGAAAATGAACACTGCAATGTCCAAATGCGTCCAAGGCGACTTGTTGAACCGGTAACTTGATGGATGACCGACGATTGGCGGTCACTTACCCGTAACATGGGATTTGTCCCCTTGCTAAACTCCAATCATCTTCTCAGTCATGTAGTGATGCGAGCCATAGATCTAAGGGTATTCGGGGTCTCCCCTGACCAATGGATCGATGTCGTGGTCAATCCGACATTGACCACTTCGAGAGAAAAGAGGTGTTATAACACCAAAACCCCCGAATGTCGGAAAGTATTGTGGGTCGTCGATTTTCGGATAATTTGGCATCCATCTCAGTCATCTGATCGTGGGGACGCACGTATAACGTCGGGGGGACTGGGGGTCCACGTGTTGAGCGACAATGATGCCATGTGTGGCAGCTTTGTGAAAGAGCAAAGAGATATCGATGACCCGAGGCATGTGCAACGTATCTTTCCAACAGGTTTTGGGTTGACAAGTGTCCCTTTAGGAGTAGCCTAATACTAAGACCAAGGGACTCTTGAGATAGAGTTGTGAGCCGTTAATATGGAGACTTCATTGAGAACCCCTCCCAACTATTCGATCCACCAGTGGAAGGATTCATGTGTAGTTCTTCGACGAAGTCCTACTTCGGGAGAAAATGACTATTAAGCGAGTAGAACCCTCGAATGCCAAACATGCGAAGTAATGTGAGTCGTTGATCTGAGGGAAATCAGGATCCTCCATGACCATTAGATCTAGACCGTGGTCAACCTGACACTGACCACTCCGAGAGAAAATAGGAAGTTACATGGCAGATTCCTCGAATGCCGAAGTTACGAAGTAACGGAGGCCGTAGATCTCTGGATTTACGTGGACACATCTTGACCGTGAGATCTAAGGGGCGTTGGAAGACTGTCAGTCTGGGGTTATGTCCGAAGTGATGTGGCACACTGACATCACCCCATACGAGACGATTGAAGTCAACAAAATTTTGATGCTCCAACCCTAAAAAGGGTACTTAGGGGTCGAGTGTGTTACAAGGGTCAGCAGGGTGATCTTGAACAGCAACGAGGGACGGAACTGGTTTGGCGGGAGGTCCAAGATGGCGGTGTCGAGCAACGAAGTTGTAGTAGGTCGGTCCTCTCTTGGACTTTCCCGTTTCTCTAGGCATTGATAAGGTCGGGGCAGAGAAAACAAACGGGAGGGGGAGAGGACACATAGAGGATGAACAACTCAAGTGGGAGAGAGACACTTGAGTCAGAATTCGAACAACAACCAGAACGATGAAACAATTGCCAATGCTTACCTTCATGTTTGTTGTCTCCTTGATATGTAAGTGCTCCATTAAAATCGAGTTAATAGCAGGTAGGTGATTTGTACCAAGCTTGGCATTATCGAGCTCGTGCTTTGATGGCACCAATAATTCAAGCTTCCCACACAAACGCACCAACATCCCCTTCACTTGTAGGCAGTTCATGTGAAATGAACAAAGGAGAATGGCAGTGGGGATATTAACTCTGGATTGTGCATGGTCGCGAGAGTGTATGTCACCCCATCCGGAGAATTGGATAGTGATTTTATTAAATATAATGCATTGCAATATATGAACAGTGCATACATTGTTCTGCACTGGGTTGTGTTTATTGTTAGCAATGTAAATCGAAGTGATGAATGGAGAGGGTTACAATTAATTAGTGGTTCCTGTGGCATGGATGTGTAACTTCCTATTTGTTTTCGGCATAAATTTTAGTAGTGTACTGGCTTTCACGTTCCAGGAGGTGTTCCCTTCTCCATCTTCGAGGTATGATACATAAAAACGTATGTGGTGTGACATCCGCGACTCCACCCGTGAACCTGTAATTGTTTTTGACTATTCACCTCTCGACAGTAGAACTTACGAGGCATCTTTTAAATTTGAAAGACTATGCACTCATCATAATAGCTCGAATCTCTGCACGACGACATTTGTCCTGTACAGATGTTAAAACTAAGACGAGAGCGGGGACGGGAGAAAACATGAGCGTTCGTTAACAGCTCAGCGATGGCCGTCTTATCTCTTTTCATTCAATGGTGGACTGCACTGAATTCGAACATAACTTTGCGGTGTCCGCTTCTGAGAGTTTCCACATAATTTTGCCAATCCGACACTCCAGGAGTTTCGAACCCGCTCTGGCCTGGTTCTTCTCTGAAAAACACGATCGATGGCATTGTTGGTATTGAAATTGTTCATTGTTTGTATTGGATTTACAGTGATCGCCCAAGGGAAATATGTGGAAGTACGACTGAAAGAATAAGCGGATGTTTCTCCAGAAATAAGCGCTGCGTGCCAGGCGTCCCAGCGTCCCAGTTTTCGGACGACTGCAAGTCCTCTTTGATGAGCAGCTCTGTGGCAACCAAGCGAGGCACTGGAGCCATGGAAATAGTCGAAGCCGCCATGGGTTTGTCCTCTGATGGGGTCACCCATTCCTATCTTCTCTCCAACTCGATTCTGTCTATTGGTTTTGCTTCTGCTGATTTCAACTTGACATTATATGCTCGCAATTGCCTGGAGTCTCTGAATGCTTCCATTCTAAGCATTTCCAAAAGCATGGCAGCTCCTCTACTGAGAACAGTCAAAGACGCCCAAGCCTGGATCAGCGCCACTCTCATCTATCAATATGGATGTTACTCCGCTTTCCACAATCTCAATTCGACACGGCAGGAGGTGAGAAGCACAGCCGAGCAAATAAGTGGGGTGATTGTTAAATATATCTGTAACCTCAAGAGTATGTGACTGTGACTGTACACTTTGACTGTACATTTCCAGCTGTACAAGTTAGTTAGGATCTCTTGTTTTGTTTCTTGATTTGCTCAAGTCTATTTAGCTCAGCTATATACTCAATACTAAATGCTCTGTTCATTTTTTGTTTTTTCCAATTTCGTCTTCTCTGTATTATCTTCTTTGCTTTTCATTTTATCATGGTATCAGAGCTTAGGATGTAAGTCTCTTCATAGTGCCTGGAGAGCAGCCCAATCGTAAGAAGAAGAGCACAGAGCCTACATTGTCTTGCAGATGAGAGAACGAGACGCAAGATTCTTCACAAACGTTGGAGAGCAAGTTGCAGTCCGAAATACGCTCAAAAGATCCTTGAAGACAGCAAGCACGAGAAAGAAGAACTGCAAAAAGCAGAGAAGAATTAAAGATTGCATGAACATTTAAAGAATTCGTGAAAGATTCACGAAATTCTTTCTTAAGAAGAAAGTTTGCAAAAGCAACAGAGGAGAAGCAAGATCAACTGTAAAATCGGCTCTATGAACAGATTTGAGCCTTCAATCAAGTTCAGAAAGGACGACAAGCAAGCAGGAAAGGATATTTTTTTTCTTAGCCGTAAGATCTGATCGTGAGCAAGCTCAGTCATCAGATAAAACAAAGATTAAGCCACGACCGTCAGATCTCATCAGAGAGAGATCGACGGTGAGGAGGCATTGCGGGGATCAGAGAGGAAATTAAAGCGTGAGCAAGTTGTGAGCCTGAAATCACTCAAGATCGTTGATCTTGTCAAATCTACAGATAAACAATGGATATTGATCCCACTACAGACAAGCATCTTCGCTTTGCAGAGATCAACAAATAGATTAAAGAGTGAGCGAGTTGAGTCTCCGCAATCACTCATGGTCGTTGATCTTCAATCAAGTGACACGCGTCTGGTGATCTCGTACTCCAGGAGGAAGCCAACAGAGGCTGAGGAGTAAAGCTCTCCCAAAGCTCCAAAGAACCGAAGTAGATCCAGACCGTCGATCAAAGTGGACACGTGGCAGGAGATCCTGCACTTCAGCGATAATCACTTCGGAAGAAAGAAGGATACAAGAAGCCAGAACTCCTGAAGGACCGAAGCTCGGAGTTCATCTGGACCATCCATCAACAAGGACACGCGGTGCCAGATCCCTCACTTTAGAGACTTAGCACTCTGAAAGGTCTTGCAGAGCGAGATATACCCGAAGTCCCGAAGCAAATTTGAACCCTTGAAGGTTGTGGACACATGTCGACAGATTTGTCACTTCGGAAGATTAACACTTCAGAGGTTTGAAGTGTTGTGCACCTCAGAACACCCGAAGCCCAAAGTCCTGAAGTACTTGTGGACCGTTGATCTCAAATCAACGAGGATCGTTGATCCTTGCAACAAGCTAGAAAGGAATATCACCCGAAGCCCCGAAGTAATTGAGGATCGTTGATCTCAACTCAACGAGGACTGTTGATCTTTGGAATAAGACCGTTATTCGGCCATTCAACTATTCGGAGGAATTGAGACCTTCAGCATCGAAACGCCCAAAGCCCGAAGACCCGGAACACCTAGTTCTCACCCCACGGTCACATGAGAAGCTAAACTTCATTTTTTTTTTTTACTCTCGAGTAAACTCAACAAGTCCAATTCTGCCATTAGAGGGGCTACAGTTATTAAAGCAGTGGTCATCCCCGTGTTTTGCGGCCCGAAGTCACATAGAGGATTTCACGGACTTGGTTTCGGCACAGGAAACAGGTAGGCACACAAAACTCTAACAATTTTTTTTTGTTAATTTTTTTTAAGATGGCCACCTCTAGCAATTTAGGATCAACTCAAGGACCGATTCTTCTTGGAAATAACTATGAGTTTTGGTCTCTTAGATGAGATCCTTCTTGCAAGCACAAGAGTGTTGGGATCTAATGGATCTTGGATATGTGGAACCGGATCCAACAGACCTTGCTTCCATGACCAACCAACAAAGAACTGCTCAGGCAACACAAAGGAACTAAGAGAATAAGGCAAAATTCTGGATTCAAAACTCAGTGGATGACTCGATTTTCTCAAAAATCACAGGTGTTATTACTTATAAACAGGCCTGGGACATCCTTAAATCATCCTACCAAGGAAATGACAGGGTCAAAACAATCAAACTGCAGACCTTGAGGACGCATTTCGAGACTTTAAAAATGACAAAATCTAAAAACATTGATCAGTTTATGACCAGAGTCATGGGAATTGTAAACCAGTTCAGATTGATTCATGAAGCCATCCCCGATCAACGAATTGTTGAGAAAGTCCTCATAAGTTTACCAAAGAAATTAGAAATGGTTGTTACAGCTATCCTTGAATCCAGGGATCTGTCAAATTTTTCAACGGATGAATTAATGGGCTCTCTATTGACACATGAGACCAGACTACATCTCGAAGATGAGTCAATGGCTAATGCCTTCAAGACTCAATTCTCCTTCAACAGAGGGAAAGGTAGAGGAAGAGGCAAAGGTCACCAAGGAAGAGGGAGAAGTCCAAATAACCATCACTCAAGTGAAGGTCACAGACAACATCAGAATTTCCAAGGTCACAAAAAACAGAACCAGAATTAGAACTTCCAGCCTCAAAGAGGCAGAGGGAGAAGATCAAATGACAAATCAAGCATACAATGTTATTACTGTAAAAAGTTTGGGCACTATGAATCTGAATGCTGGAAGAAGCAAGCAACTCAGCTCTCATGCAGAGCATATGTCTCAAATCATGAAAGAGAAACCTCATATGGTATGTTTCTCTCATGCCAGAAGACTGAAGAACAACATAAAGATCTCTAGTTGCTGGACAGTGGATGCAACAATCACATGACAGGTAACAAAGATTTTCTCTCATGTATTTATTCTTCAATTTCATTTGATATTACACTTGAAAATGATTCTTTAGTCAAAGTTCAAGGAAAAGGAACTGTCCCTATTCTTACTAAACAAAATGTAAAGAAAGACATACACAATGTATATCATGTTCCATATCTGACACATAATTTGTTAAGTGTAGGAAAACTAATTGAACATGGCTATAAGGTACTTTTTGAAGGAGCATCATGTAGGATATATGACAAAACCCTCAACAGAAAATTGATTTCTAAAATCCACATGACCAGGAATAGAAAGTTTCCCCTGACCCTCAGAACTACAAATCTAATCCAATCATATGCACAAAGTACATTTACCCCCAATGAAACTATGGTTTGGCATACAAGATTTGGACATCTACCCTTTTAGAGTCTAAGTCTTCCACATAAGCACTCCATGGTCAAAGGTCTACCTATCTTCAAAGAGAAAAATCCCCCATGTGAGTCTTGCATTCTTGGAAAACATAAGAGAACTAGTTTTCCACAATCCTCCACTCAAGCCAAACAACACATAGAGATGGTTCACATTGACCTATGTGGACCAATGCAAACAGAGTCAATAGGTGGTAGCGTTTATTTTCTAACGTTTATTGATGACTTTAGCAGGAAAATTTGGATCTATTTTCTCAGACAGAAGTCTGAAACTTTTGCAAAGTTCAAATAATTCAAAGTTGAAGCTGAAAAATAGAGTGGAAAATATGTAAAATCACTCAGGTCAGATGGAGGAGGAGAATACAACTCCAAAGAATTTGTAAATTTCTGCAAATCACAAGGCATCATCATGCAAACTACAACCAACTATACTCCACAACAGAATGGAGTGGCTGAAAGGAAAAATCAGACAATAATGAATATGGAAATGATCCTTCTCAAAGAGAAATGTTTGTCAAATACATTTTGGGCTGAAGCAGTAGCATGCTCAGCTTATCTCCTGAATAGATATTCAACCACCAGTCTCAAGATGAAGGTCCCTCAAGAAGCATGGAGTGGAACAAAGATAAATGTTTCTCATCTCAGGACATTTGGATGCATAGCATACACTCACATATCTTCCAAATTAAGGAAGAAACTGGATGATAGAAGTGAGAAATGCATCTTTACTGGGTACAATGAAACATCAAAAGCTTATAGGCTCTACAATCCAATCTCAAAGAAACTGATTCTTAGGAGAGATGTAAAAAAATTTGAAAATCAGTTCTGGAACGAGTTTGAAAATTGGCCAATGGACAGTCAATATCCATTGTTGTCACATCCTAAAGACACATAGAATTCATGACAACAAACACATCAACCTGCTCTTCCAAGGCTGCAGGTACAAGGACAATCTGAAAGTTCTCAGGATAACTCAACTTCCAGCAGAAACTCCTCCTATGAATGTCCAAATTATAGAACTCAAAGTTTGAGAAAAATCCATCAGTAGTTGGATGACAATGATCAACACAATCTTTTTGCATTAATGTCATGTCAACCCACATCTTTTAAAGAGGCGGCTAAGGAGCCACATTGGGTTCAAGCCATGGACCAAGAGATTGACTCCATTGAGAAGAACAAGACATGGGATCTTGTTGATTTGTCTAGACATAAGAAAAGTATTGGTGTCAAGTGGGTTCACAAAACTAAACTAAATGAAAAGGGACAGATTAAAAAACACAAGGAAAGACTTGTTGCCAAAGGATTCTCACAACAACCAGGTATTCATTATGGTGAAATTTTTTCTCTAGTAGCAAGGTTGGACACTGTAAGGACTCTCTTAGCCATAACATCTCAACAAAAATGGCAAGTATACCAGATGGATGTCAAGTCAGCCTTCCTAAATGGTGTCTTAGAAGAAGAGGTTTATGTGGATCAACCACCTGGATTTGAAGTCAGAGAGAAGCCAACCAAAGTGTATCGGTTGAAGAAATCCTTGTATGGCTTAAAGCAAGCTCCAAGAGCATGGTACAACAGAATTAATACTTACTTGTTCAAGAGTGGTTTTAGAAGAAGCCAAAATGAGCCAACTCTTTACACCAAAACTAATTAGCACGGTAAAATTTTGATTGTATATTTATATGTTGATGACATGATATATACCAGAAATCTTGAGTTAACCAGTTTTAAACATGCCATGTAATCTGAGTTTGAGATGACAGATCTTGGCATCATGAAATATTTCTTGGGGATTGAGGTTGACCAATCAACCAAAGGCATTTTTGTCTGTCAGCAAAAGTATGCAACAAACATCATCAAAAGATTCTGCATGGAAGACTGCAATCCGATAGAAACTCCTATACCCCTAGGCACAAAATTGAGCAAGAAAGATGAAGGCCCTACAATGGACCCTACCCTATACAAAAGTTTAGTAAGCAGTTTGTTGTATCTTACAACAACTAGGCCTGATATTCTGTATGCAACCAACCTTGTTTCCAGGTTCATGGAATCCCCCAAAGATTCTCACTAGAAGATGGCAAAAATGATTATGAGATATGTTGCAGGCCCTCTCAATTTTGGCTTATGGTACACTCAGTCTGATGATAATCATCTCTCTGGTTACATGGACAGTGATTTTGCAGGAAGCCTAGATGACAAGAAAAGCACCTCAGGACATGTTTTTCACCTGAGTACGAACCAGATTTCATGGGTATCAAAGAAACAACCCATTGTATCAATATCTTTTGCAGAGGCAGAGTATGTCGCTGCTACCTCAGCTTCTTGTCAAGCTGTGTGGCTGAGAATAATATTGAATGATATGTCGCATATAGAAAAGGAGCCAACTCCTATCTTCTGTGACAACACCTCAACAATTGCTCTATCCAAAAATCATGTGTTTCACAAGAAAATAAAGAATATTGACACTCGTTTTCACTTCATACGCGATCGAGTCAATAATGGTGACATAACACTTCAATTTTGTGGCTCTCGAGATCAACTCGCATATATTTTTACAAAGCCACTCGAAAAATCTGTTTTTGTTTTTCAGAGACAACACTTGGGCATTATCAGTGCTGATGTTTGTAACTGTTGAGTTTAAGAGGGAGTGTTAAATATATCTGTAACCTCAACAGTATGTGACTGTACACTGCCATTTGTCCTAGCCAACTGTACAAGTTAGTTAGGATCTCTTTTTTTGTTTATTGATTTGCTCGAGCCTATTTAGCTCAGCTATAAACTCAATACTCAATGCTTTGCTCATTTTCTGTTTTTCCCAATTTCGTCTTCTCTGTATTATATTCTTTGCTTCTCATTTTATCAGTGATGAGTTTAACCAGCACCGCCCTCAGCATGCTAGACGCCTTGGATACTTACAACAACAACATGAAATCATGGAGACCTCCACAGACGGAGAGATCCAGGAACTCCTCAACTACATTTCCAAATCACTGGCAAAGCCAAAACCTTTTGGATGTGCTACCCAAAGTGGGGGAACTACCGGTCCCTAACATAACAGTATCCAAGGTCAAAGAAGAGCTTGAGTATGAGCAATATTCTTCCACAATTCAAGCCACGGTGGATAGTGCCCTGGATTACTTTGCGAAGAGGTTTGTAATCTACATCAAAGTCAGGGTTTATAAAGAGATCGTGAGAATTCCTTCGAGCAAGACAAATCCCATGTTGGCTGGAGATGGCATGGATCGAACTATCGTCACCGGTTCATTGTCTGCCCAGATACCCGACATTTGCACATATAACTCTGCAACTGTCGGTAACTAATACTTACAACTATAAACTCCATCTTTGGATGTATATTCAATGTATGAGATCAATTATATAAACATATACACACATTATTTCGATTTAAGATTGTGGGTTTTTCTAAATGAATGCAATTTCACTGGTCTAGGTAACTACAGGGGTGAACACCAAAATGGACTAGCAATGTTCTTTTATTAATGTATTTCCACTCTCATATAAATGAGCCATAAATAAGACATACAACACCAACACATACAACAAAGTAGAACATCACTATGTAAACCAAAATAGAAAACCAATGCATCAAATACTAAAATAAAATACACATACTTTTTAACTTGTTATTTATCTAAATTATCTAATTTAAATAGATTATAAAACACCAATGCACCACTATATTAAACACATCATTGTGTCTATGTCAAAGGAGAACATAATCTACAAAAAAATTTATCTGCCATCTAAGCTAAGAGCCTATGCAATGAGGTACCTACCTAAAACTTGAAATATGATTTATTATCTTTGTAACAAAAGCTATATATTGATTTGCGGGGTTATGATTGCTATGGATGAGGTGGATAAAATATAGAAAATAAAGATTCTATTATCCACTTGTGATTTTGATCACACCACTTAATCAACCGACATGCTTTATTATTTGATGAATTCGAAGATTTGGTTGAAAAGTACTTGGAATTTTGTGGTAATTTACATTTATTCTTCGAAGTTTTCTAAAAACTACCCTGCAATTTAATAGACACATTATTACGGGGCATTAGCTTATCAAAATGTTTGAAAATGCGTTGAAAGTTTCCATCAAAATTGCCCTGTGGATTTTCATGGGCTATCTCATGAACTTGAGTGGATAATACCTATATATGTAAGATTTGTTTTGGTGTAGAAAATTCTATGATCTTTGTAGCAAGATTTGTTTTGGTGTAGAAAATTCTATGATCTTTGTAGCCATAAATAATATTGTGATATGAATAATGATTTTTTATTTATTTAATTGTTAAAAGTTGTTGAGTGTTTGGTTAAATTTGTGTAACTGAGTGTTTACTTTTCATCTTTTTAGATAAGGAACATTAATCTACATTAATGAGTTTATTCATAAATTTAACAAAGCATTCATTGGATTTTCCCCTGAAGTTTTCTTTCTAAATATGTGTGCCCACCTTCCTACTTTTGACTTTAATTCTCATTTAAGAAAAATTCTACATTGTAGATTTGATCCATCACAATTCTCAATAAATCTAAATTACTTTTTAAATATTTCATTAACTCATTAAAATCCACAACTTAATATTAAAGACCTATTTGACATGAACAGACACAAAAATCACATACAACATCAAATACTCATAAATGAAGGGTAATGTATAATGTTATACAAAAATTTCACACAGTATAAAGTAAACCAACTTTCATTCAACCTTCACCCTCACCCTCATCGTTAACAACTTATGTGTATTGGGTTGAATATTGATGTGACTTGGGACACATCTATAAGTTCTTGGAGCAATGGCCAACTATTTGATCTTCAACATTCGATAAAATTTTCCAATGCAAATGTCTCTAATGCCAGACAAGGAGGCGTCATGCCATCTTGTCTTTTCCATTTTTTGGAATGTATAGGATCGAGTATGCCAAGCCTCTGTGTTGTAGATCGATAGTCTTAAGTGGGGTTTGGGGCAAAGACTATACACCAGGAAAAGTTTGCTACCCTCTTGAGGCGCTTGTGGTTGCATCGTTGGATATGATGATGCAACCTCATAGATTAGCACAAACTCAAGTGCCCCAAGGTGGATGAAAACTCTTCCTAGTGTAGACTTTGTCAATATTTGGAACTATTATGTGTCAAGGTCATACCCAATTCTCTCTTAAGCACAAGGCTAAACCATCTTGGCAGTTGCACAAAAACTACACCCTCACCATGAGCATGCCACACAATCATTTCGACTAGTCTATATCAATCTCTTACTTGATCTATACTTTGTCTATGTCAAGACCAAAATGTTATTCATAATCTCGGGTTTTGTATTGGGATTCTCACAAAGTCTCCCCATCTCTTTCATTAATTAATGGTTACTATACCATGGATGTATGAGCCTCATATTTGTCTCAAGCACAAGCCTATTGGCTAAAACAAAGAAATCCATTAACATTGAAATCACATTGATTGGGATGGGCTACTAAAACAAAGAAATCCATTCACCTTCAAAAGACATGGATTTGGATGGGCTACTAAAACAAAGAAATCCATTGACATTGAAAACACATTGATTGGGATGGGCTACTAAAACAAATAAATTCATTGACATTGTAAACACATTGATTGGGATAGGTTATAACTTATTTGTGTATCAAATAGATTTTAAAGTTTTGATTTTACAAATATCTCTCAAGAATTTTGACTTGTAGTTGGAATGACAAATTGTGATTATTGAAATTGCTATGGAGTTAGTCCAAAATAATTGATATCTAGAAATCCATTTACAATATTAGAATTTTTGAATTAATATAATTTAATTATCAAAACTACATTTCTCATCACTAGACTCTATAAACTTACCAATGGAAGTGGAATATTGCTACACACTATAAAATGTTATTTGATCATTCTTTTTACAACATATTTACCTTTAATGTTACAATTTTGGGTGTTCCTTTTGCATGTTTCAAGGTATTCTGGGTTCGCCATTGAAATTATATTCATGGACCATTTTCATGTGGTCCTACATTGAGCTGGTTATTTGATCGGAGGGGTGGATGCCTTGAATTAAGACCTCCCCTCTCGATACACTCTACCATGGAGATTTTGAAAATGATAAGCAAGGCCTTGCAATGTCTTTACCAGCGTGGTATGGTCAAATCAAATACCTTCACTCGCACTAGATATGCATACTATCTTGAATCTTCATAGAAGGGGACATGTGGGTTCCCCTCATTCACATTTGATTTGCATCTCTAATCTAATAATTGGTTAATTATGAGCATCACCCTGTAATCTTCAATTATGTTGCAAACACTATTGGTTATCTACATGTATTGTATATAGGAAAGTTCTTCAATTCTTCATCAATATTTTTTTTAAACCGTAAATGAAAGATATTTGTATTAAGCAAAACATTGTAGCGAAGCTGACAACAATAGTGCAAAAATATATTTTTAGCAGTCTTAAACAAAATTTAAAAGAACTAATGTTATCCTATAACTACAACCATAGAAGTCCAAATATAGCTACTTCCAAAATATCCTACAAATATATATTCTACAAATATATATTCTACCATATTGACCTAAATAACAAGCTACTTTATAGAACACACAAAAATTACTGATAACGTATCGGTTGGCTACCTCAGACTAAGCTGTAGTGGCTGAATCTTAATCTACTTTAACAACTTCTTATTTCTCCAGGATTCGATGCATAGTTTCAAGGCCCACAATGTGAGTTGAAGGACTGCACCTGATTGGATACCCTTAATTAATCCCATTTGGATATATTTATAATCATTGTGCGAAGCACAAAACTATTTGTTTCCAAAATAGATATTTGGTGCTTAAATTGGACCAAGGTACCCATCACTAAAGCAATTTGGGAGGTTATCAAATGATCATGTTCTTGAATTCTTCCTGTAACTACCACGATAACACACTTATTTCCATAAATGAATTCCTCATGAATCCTCAGTGCCCTTTGAATCTCTTGCAATTCTCTATAATCCATTGTGTAGCCAAAACTGTGTAATGCCAAACTGAAAATTGAAGGTCCTATGGCGATGAGCCACCCTTTTGCAATAGAAATGTGGAACAAATGTACAGACTGGAATAAAACTAAGAGATTGAAATCCACAAGCGGTGATGTTGGTAAACAAAGGAGAATTGAACCTTACCCTGTGAATAACCAAAGAGGATGCAATTTTGTTGAGAAGAAGAAACAATATTGATAAACTAGGTGGGATTAACCCAACCAAAGCCTGCACCAAAAACGAATATCAGACAACCCAAAAGAATGAGTAGAATTTGAACAACTCTAGCAAAATGCATAAAACCATAATAAACCCCAACAGAGGAAATGACCCAAAAGAGGACCCTCATTCTCTAAATTGTGGCACCAGACAAATTGAGTTGTGAAAAGTGACTAATATGTGAATAAACCAACTTACTCGTGCTCTAAAGAATGAAGGAGACTATGCGATTCGACCTAAAAAGGAAACCCGAGTTTGCATGTCCAATGGAGAAGTCAATTCACCTGCATTTCCACCCCAAATATCTCTTGATCCGTGCCATTATCCCACAATGCTCCCAAGAAATCATTCCCACAGGTTCAAATTTGTGCAAGAATAAATTCAAGTTCGTGTAAGAAAAGGGAGGCGATCCCTTCACCATAGTTAAGCCACCAATTGATGGTCTTGCTTTGTACTCAGCGATGTGGCATATCAAATGAGCTCTATGTTCCATTTCCTCTATGGGTAACTAGGGGATGGATTGACGTCTAATATTTTCATTGACAAAAATATCCCCTATTTTTAGAGACAACTTGGTTGACACATATGTTCGCTTGGACATTGCACTCTCTCAAAACATGATGATACTTGACTTCTAGAATTTTTTTTCCAACTTGAGAGATCCTTTTTTCCAACTTGAGTGATATTTTTTTCCAATATTGAGGCCAAAAGTAAGTCTACTGAAGAGGTGTTTAAAACTAAACTCCTTATGATATTTTTGGATTCACCTATCACACTTAGACTATGAATTTCGACGCTTGAGGTAAGATTTAAGCCTTGCAACATAGCATAAGCTTAAACCTTATTGTTTGATGATGTACCCAAACCCATGCATATTTAATTTCTTGATTATCTCTAAGGCTAATAATAACCACACCCACTTGCACCTTTTAGTACCCCACAATTCTTCATCAATCTTACCATCAAACACATTTCAAATATTTTTGCTAGAAAAATATAAGTAACAAGGATAAGCTACAAAATAACTAGTCCATGCCCTAGCTTGTTAAAAAAATCAATACAAAAGAAAATCGAGATTGATGCGAACCCAAAACCTATCTTTTAGTTTGAGCAGTGCGTATATTTGCCTTGTGAAGTTTGAAACTCCCTATTGGCTTAGTCGATTCATATACAAACAAATTCTTCTCGCAAACGCTAGAAATTGGCAATGTGTTCATGTTCCCAAAGGGAACCTTACACTTCACTCAAAACAACGGAGAGAACACTGTAACTACGATCAACACACTCAACTATCAAAATCTAGGTATTTTAAACTCCCCCCAACCTCCCATTTGGCATTGGATAATCCCTCAAACTTCCCCATTCTAGGAGAAAAAACATCACAAACACTAAATTCAAAAATCCCAAAGCTCTCAGGTCTCATAAAAGTAAATCCCATAAACTACTAATGCTTATCCCAATAACAAAAAAAAACAGTAATATCACACTGTGTACAAGATTTTCGACTTTAGTTGTAACTTGTATGTGGGCCATATCTCCTACAATTGATAAGGTCTTAAATTTTGGACTATGTATTTACACCATTGCGTCATTTGTAATAATAACATGACATATAAAAAATAGTTAATATCAAAGATATAGATTATTGAAAAGCATATAATTTTAACTGTATATGATTTTCTAAGTAACCTCATTAGAGGTTTGATTCCCATCATAGTCATGCCAATCACAAAGTATGTGGTAAACATGATATTGAATACTATATTAATAATTTTCTTAGAGTATTAAATATCCAATCAATTGATCCAAAACATTGCATATGTTTGCAAATGCACAAAAATGTTCACGAGGAGGAGGAKMATCATTGTTGGCTACCATATAAGAAGGAGAACGATTACTAGCTCCTAAATACCCAATAGTAATGCATATAAATGATAATGATAATCATTTGTATTGATTTTGTTGATATATAGTAATATGAATGTTAACAATATAYTGAGTAAAAGTATGCTATTATATACAACAAAAATATCTTTCACAATTCATAGGATCTATTTTGGCGTAGCTAGTCAAAAGTCAAAGAAAATTAAAAGGGATAATGAAGAATAGTTCATGGAAAAATCTCTAGTCAAAAGTCACRGAAAATTAAAAGGGACAATGAAGAACAAGGYTGCGTGGCAGCGCAGTCCCTGCCAATGAGGTTAGAAAGCAAATTGTGGAAAATGGGGTCAAATTGTAAATTTAACGGTGTTGGGTGMAAAATGTATATTGCGGAAATTTTGTGTGCARCATGTATATCACAAAAATGTTGGTTGACAGGCAGAGCACCATCTATTTTTGGAAAGTATATAGCAAACCTATTTTTTTTKAAAGTATATAACAATGTAAAAATTTGTTTAGAGTGTAAGAATAAATTTGGAAATTTAAATGCTTTTTCCATATGGACTGGTGAAAGATAAAAATATACGATGACATAAAACTAATAGAAGATAAGAAATATAAAAATTTAAATGCATTTGTGAACATGGGGTATAAGTAAATGACGGTTGCATTGTTGAGTAAATGCACTTGCCATACAGACTGTTGAAGGATAAGAATAAAAGTCTATAACATATTAAAAATTAAATGCATTTGTTATACATATTGGTGAAAGATAAGAATAGAGTCTGTAACATGTAAAAATTTAAATGCATTTTTATTTGAAATCTGTCAAAAAATAAAAGTTTGTTACATACGACTAGAAATTTTGAAATATACAAAAAAATTAAAGTCAGTTACAGATAAACCAGAATTTCAACGTGTTTGTCATGTAGACTGGGATTGGTGCTCCCGAGGACCATTAGAGAAATATGTACAAGAAACAAGATTGTGGAAAGAAGATGTGCAATAGCTGCAAAAGAAAATAAATGGAAAGGTATAAGTGTTTGCCTATACATTTGTATTTAAGAAACTAGAATAACTGGGTTGATAAACAAAGAAGGATGTGATGAGTAAACTTACAGTGAGGGTACATATGAGCCCTTTGGATATTTTCTTGCGGCTACCGCTTCATTGATGTCACCAATGACTGCGGTTTCAAGGATGTCCTCCAGGGATGCTGGAATGATGGCAACTGCCTGTTGCCTTTCGTTGGCAGCCTGTTTCAATTTCCTTTTGAGCCATTCTTCAATGTAGCCTCTCATTGGGGCGACGTTGATATCATTCCAGATTTTTATGTTGAATAGATCATTTTCTAATTCTCGGAAGTCAATAAAGAGATTAGAGAGAGCCTGATGAATTTCCTCATTCTGTATTGCATATTTGACTAGCCAGTCGTGGACGTGAGCTTGATCAAATTGAAGGATGCTATAAAATTTTTGCAGAGAAAAGGTCTTAAACATAACAACCTGTTTATCAAACTCTTGCCTGGTTAAGGGCAAGCAATTTGCGATTAAGTGGGGGTCTTGGAAGTCATAGGTTTTCCCGGCTAAGTCTATATTTGACAGTTTTTTGAATAATATATCTTTCTTCGATATGGCTTGTTCACATGACTGAACAATGAGATGTAGGTTCTTTACTTTTTCTTTCCAACATGCATTCAATTGGCCAATGCAGTTTTTGGATGGAAGATTTTCTTCTCTTCTTTTTGTTTCTGTCATATTGTTGACAATCTTGCCAAAAGGGATTACCATTTTTTAAAAGAAATTTTCTTCATCTTTTAATTCGGCCTAAAAAAGATGGATCAAGCTATGATCCCTGGTTCCAAGGGAAGTGATGGTTTGTGATATTTTCCACGCCTCGGTAACCATTTCCACTCTTTTTTTGATATTGTTCTCCACATATCCTTTACAAGATGTGAGAAGGGTGGGGGATGCTTTTACATTGGGTGCAGGGGTGCCATGCATGGCTATTGCCAAAGGATTGACAAGCAATGGCATAGGAGTGAAAGCGTCTTCCAATTCCTTGATTTGGTCCTTGAGTCTGGCATTCTCAGTCTCGATGCCTCCAGTGGAATCATGAAGTGCTTCTCTGGTCATAGTGTGAAGTTGACTGATTTGGAATGGCCGCATGTTGGCAACGTTAACCTCTGAACGAGATTTTCCTTTCTTATTTTTAACATTTTTTTCTTGGATTATCAATTTTTTGTTCCGGATATCAAAAACAACGCTCTGGAACACGAAGGATTCATCTTCGTCAAAATTTTCGGTAACGGATATGTCCATTGGATGGCTATGGTGGATGGTGTCTCTAGGCTGATCAAGGAAGCAGATCATGGTATCCAGATCAGTGTCAAGTTCCATGTTCTCACTCTGAATTTCCGGCTCTTCCGCCTGCTCCACATTTTTTTTTCTCTTCTTCTCTATTGGAAGCTTGTGAGAACTATCAATTTTAGATTGAGGAGGGTCATTATCTGCTCCTCTGTTTGAAGAACTATGGGTTTCTTTGTTGCTGTGATGGGTCGTTGGAGCGATGCTCTGAGAGGTCGTACTTTTTGGAGTGGTATTTGTGGATTGAACACTCTTTTGCGTGTACAATTTAGTGCAGCTTTGCACCGTCTCTACCTCGTCGACATCAAAGGCAGGACCATTATCGCCACTGTCTCTGTTTTTGGGCAGGTGTTTATTTAGAAAAATATCATCGAGGCCAAATGTTTGTAAATGTTGTCTAAAAATATCATAGGGGTCAAATCCTCTTATGTCTTCAGCATCGTCAATTTTGTTGACGTTTTTCAACACAAAATCCCCTATTTTCCAAGGCAGAGGAATGAACTGTTTTTTTTTCTTCCTTTGGAAAAGATGGAACCAGTAGTTGTATTGACATGCTACTTATGCGACAAACATTCTATCCGTAATGTGACATGGAAGGAGAGCAGGTTGTTCCATGGAGCCAAAAATTCTTATGACAGTGTAATTATCCAAATGTTCGAGTGTCCCCTTCTTGTCCAAAAAACTAGTTGCCTATTCAGATATGCAGGGAGCATCTTCTCCTAACAAAAAAACTTTGAAAACATATAGGAAGCCATTAAAAACCTCATAAAAATAGTTTGAAGCCTTGTGCTTCCACAAGTCTTGGTACCATAACTTTAATGGGTGGAATTCACAGTTGACATTCTTGGACATAGACAGTTGTGGAAACCGACAGGAATGTGCTATTGTAAAAACTAAATAGGATGACATATAAAATTTCTTTTCCCTTTTGTAGCTTGACAATTGGAAAGATATTTCATGGGAAATTAACCTGCCCCAATGAAAAATGTCTTGTTCGTTGACTGTGAAATACAAAATATAAAGAGCCATGTGGGAAACAATAGCTGTGGACTCCTATCCCGTTATTCTTATAAATAACCAGGAAATTTCACGAAATGGATTTCTAAATGAACTAACCTGCATGCTTGTAATATCTTCAGGAACTAGATTCAGTTTTTCCAAAAAGAGGGGCAAGAGGTCAAATCCTTTATTATGCTTTGCTAGGAACTATTTGCAATCTTCTCCTCTGAACTTCAATGTTGGCTCCGACAATTTTAGCATCTAGCGGAAGACCTGAGGTGACAAAGAAAAAAAAGAGCAGTCCTGCAGTCGAATAATTCTTTTCTCTGTAATAAATTTATCGGTGCACCAAGAGACCAGGTCCTTACAGTCAAAAATCTCAGGCACACAACCTGCATGAGCAATCCTAGAGGTCCAAACTATTTGGTTCTCTGCGACAAAGGTTGAGTAATAAGAAAATGCCCTGGACCAGTGGAATTTTTGGTCCTCGCGCTCGAAGATGTTCACTTTATCTCCACGGAACTACTTTCGAGATGATACCATAGGTTTATGAGAAGGTTTCTTTGCTACATATGATGGTTTAAATGAACAGTTAGAGCCGATAACGTAAATTTTCGGTAAATCTTGGTTAAATGCTTATGAATGGGAAAGATCCTTGAGCCTTTCGTTGTTTAATGACAATCTATATTGCTGGTGCATGATGAACTGTTAGCAATAAAGTTTATTTATTGCATATTTAGAAATGCAAAGGTGGTGGGTACGACAAAGAGCAATTAAGGAATGGAGGTTTCGTGAACGTGCGAAGGCCACACCTTGTGAATGGGATTTCATGATTTTGAAATGAACACTCAGAAGGGATAATATAATACCCCTGCAAATTTTGGTTTAATGCACATCAATACGAGATGTCCTCGAGCCTTTCCCCCATCAATGACAATCTATACAGTTTTTGAATGATGGTCTGTTAGAATTAAATGCCAGTAATTCCATATTTAGAAACAAGATATGTATATATATAACTTTTTAGTTTCTTTTATTATAGACAAGTGTGAAGGTGACGGAAATGACGGAGAGCAAGGAAAGAATGGAAAGCTATGAAAATCCGTCAGACAGAATTCAAAAAAAGGTTACGGGGATAGTCAGGACAACTGAGTGTTGCATGTTCAAATTTCATGTTTCGGAATTTTTGAGTGCAAAATGTGTAAAATGGAAGAGATCACGATAGGGTAGTTCAACGACCGCTTTGTATATTTGTGGAATTTCGGCAAAGCGTCTAAGTATGGAATAAGGAAATTGCTAATTGCATGCATAGCAATAAGATCTTAAATATAATTTCCAACTGCTAATTGCAAAGGGGCACGGGCACAAGAAACAACGACTACGAACTGAATATTTTTTCAACCTGCCAAACAAACGATCCACCAAAGAAATTTGAACAAATGGCGAAGTATGGAAAGAAGACATATGGGCTTCAAAAAGGGGTGACAATAGTTCCATTAAATATGTGAGGACCTTACGGTTAAATTGTATTCTTCAAAAGTTTTCAGTGAAAAAATGTGCACCACGGAAGAGGGCATGATAGGTGGACTGTAATACGGAAGAGGGTATGATCTAAGAATGGTTGCAAATTTTTATATCACGGAAGTGACGGTACTGTTCGCAGGCCATGGAACAATAGAAGTACAATGTAGACACTGCCTAGGGGGAATTCACAGTTGGAGAAGTTTCTAGGTATGGAATGGGGAGGCGTTCGGTCCATGCCACGATAAAAGAGCATGAGTGCAGCTGTGAACCTGCAACACCACCCACGCGTTGAGCAATGTTGACCCGACCAGTGCACAAGTCCGTGTGTCAATTTGTATATCGTGGAGCTCTGGGTGCTAGTTGTGGGACAGGGAACAATAGATGGTCACTTTAAAGAAAGGGGAAGTGGTCGTTGGAAACGCGTGTATCTGCGAAGCTGCGGAGCAAGGAATTTTCGAGAGAAAAACAATTAAGTAACCAGGAAGAGAAACTAGAGGGAATAAAAGAGTGGGGAAATAGAAAGGCGGAAGGCAGTTTTCGTAAGGGGGATTTTGTTTCAAAGAAGCCCCATTGTTGCAAAACCATGATGTTCTACTAATTATCAACAAATGTGTTGTTGAAAATTATATTTTATTACAACATGCCTGTGTAACTATGTTCTTGATACATTGTTCCATGACTGTAACATATTAACTTAACTACTAAACTTTATTTTCTACTAATTGTCAGCAAATGTTTTGTTGAAGATTAGATTTTATTGGAACGTGTGAGTGTACCTGTGTTCTTCATACACTCTTCCATGACTGCAACATAGTAACTCAAGTATTAAACTTCTTTCATTATGGGCTGTTACCATTAAAACTTAATAATTGCATGTCTAGAAACAAGAATAAAGATTTTGCTGCAACACTGTACATTGGTATTGCTATGTTCTATCTGCATTACAAATAGAATTGAATGTTGGTTTGAAACTATGTAATCCATTTTTTGTTTGCATAAAAAACTGGTGGATTCACTTAGTACATTGGCATATAATTGTTAGATGTTCCATCTTAGAAAAGATAAGCTAAGTGAATACACTATCGAAGAAGTACGAGAGAACTGAACCATGCCAATTAGAACATGCGTTAAATCCAGAAAGAGGCAACAATGAAGAGTCGAAGGTAAATCTTTTTTAATAGAAAATCCATTTAAAAAAATAAGAAAAACACCGAGAATTGTACATCTATCCTTGGATATTGGACCCAGTTCTTCAGGCCAAAACATTGAAGGTATCTACGAGAAACAAAGGCATGGGATCTGCAGTATGCAAGATCTTTGCAGTTTTCTCCTCGATGAATCATCCTGTGCTAAAATTGATATTTTTCAGAATCTTCCCTCGAGGAAGAAGACGAAAATGGTTGCAGGGCGAGTGGAATATCCCTTAGCTAAAACTGCCTCTGCATAGTCCAAAAAAATTCAGTAGCACAACTTGCACGTGCAATTCTAGAGGCCCGAATTAGTTCATTTTGGGCAGAAGGAGATGACTAGTAGGAAAATGTCTTGCGATAGTGAGAGTTTTGGACCTGATTCCCGAAGATGTTAATCAATAATGTTTTGGCTTGAAATATATCTCTAGGAGCATCAACATATCATTTCTTTATAATGAAACTCTTCCGCCCAGAACAGACTAATTCAGAAATTTGGAATTCCTACTTTCGCGCTGCAAAGTAGCTATTGCGTTCATCGTCGGTTTCTTTTCTGAAACTCCTTTTGGTGTTGTCATCATCGCCATCACCGAGCCGAGAAGTGTTGTTCATTACAGTTGATTTCAATTTGGGCGCAAGAGTGGGAAGATTCTTTGCATTGCCATTATCCATTGTCGTATCATCGTCCATCACATCATCTTTTTCCGGCTCGAAATTCATGGCATCAACTTCTGCGATAGCCATGAATGCAAGTGAGTAGGTTCTCTGAGCAGCCAGGGTTTCCATGGAATTTTTTGGCTTGAAATATATCTCTTGGTGTACCAAGGGACCATATCCTTGTTTGTTCCTAGGCGGAGGGAGATGAATAGTAAGAATATTGATTGGAATAGTGGAACCTCTAGCCATTTTTCCCCAATGTGTTTACTGTGTGTGGAGAGAATTGCTGCCATAAGTTATTAAGAATTTTCGTTTTCTCGAGACGATGTTTGAAATGAAAATCGGGGAGGAATAATATAACCCTCCGCAAATTATGTCTTAATGCGTATGAATGGAATATCTCCTTGAGCCTTTCGCTGATCAATGACAGTTTCCATGGTTCATGTGGATTAGACTGTCACCATCACAACCTACTAATTGCACAATTAGAAAAAAAGTGCGAAGGTGGTGGTGACGGTGAAAAGAGATTAAGAATTAGAAATTTCTTGGAAGCACAAATCCGCCCTCACACAAAAAAAAAGATTGCATCACCTTTCAAATGAATACTTGGAAAGGATAACATACTTTTGTGCAAATATTAGTTTAATTCGTAGTAATGATAAATATTCTCCGGATTTCCAGACATTAATGACAATCTTAACGGTTCCTGTAGAATGGATAATAGTATTAAAGTTTAATTATTGCATATCTGGAAACAAGTACGAAGACAATGGTGATGGTGAAACCGATTCCAAGAAATACTAAAGTATGGAAAGCGGTTGGGCGAGTTAAAAAAAAAAACGATAGAAGATATAGACAGGAAATGTGAAGGCCCGATGGTCATATTGCATCTCAGCGACAGATATCGGCCGTCAATTTGTATGTCACGAAATTTGTAAATTGACAAGTGGACCTGCGGCCTAGCTGGGTCAACATTGCACTTTCAATGTTCTATGTTCTCCAAATAGCACTCGGAGTTCTGCGATATACAAATTGACAGATGGAATTGAGGGTTGGTGGGTTCAATATTGCCATTGTTTAGGGATGGCAATCGCTATAAACTATCTAACATATCTAAAAACATTATTTTCAATACTAAATTATTGCAAAAATTTATTAGACGAGAAAGTTTGTACAATCTGGTCGGGCGAGTTATTTAAAAACTTAGTGACAAACGAACAATACATAGTAGACATGTACTTTTGTAAAGTATGGACATGAGATTTTATAAAGCATATGTGGATCCCTCGTTCCATACTTAGGTACTTTTTTGATTGCGGGTTCTCAGCTTGGCGGGCTGAAAATTGAGTCTCTATTGTTCCCTGTCCTAAAAATAGCACCCACAGTTCTGTGATATACAAATAGACAGGCATGCTTGCGGGTTGGTTGGTTGAACGTTGCACTTTTATTGTCCCGTAGTGATTCCGTATTAATTCCATATTTAGCTATTTTTTTGGATCGGGGGCTCTCGGGCTGGAGGGCAAAAAATTGGGCCTCTATTGTTCCACAGTATACAAATACCACCCAGAATTCTACGATACACAAATTCAGAAGCTGACCTGCGGTAAATTATTACTGTTAAATATTGATATTGCAGAATTTAATTAGACAAGAAAGTTTGTACAATTTGGTTGGCTGACTGATATAAAAGTATTCAGACAAATGAGAAATACATAGTAAACATGTGCTTTTATAAAGTATGGACATCAGATTTTATAGAACATATGCGAATGCCTCATTCCATACTTGGCCAATTTTTGGATGGCGGGTTCGCGGCCTGGGGGGCTGAAAATTGAATATCTATTGTTCCATGTCCTACAAATAGAACCTACACTTCTGCAACATACAAATTGACAGACAGACTTGCGGAGATGAGTCTATATAAAGTATGGACATGAGATTTTATAGAGCATATGCAGATCCCTCATTCCATACTTAGGCACTTTTTGGATCGTGGGTTCGTGGCCTAGCAGGCTGAAAATAGAGTCTCTATTGTTCTGTGTCCTACAAATAGCACCCAGAATTCCGCGATATACAAATTGACAGGAGGACCTACGGGCTGCACATAACAAACAATACATAGTATACATGTACTTTTATAAAGTATGGAGATGATATTTTATAGAGCATATGCAGATACCTCATTCCAACTTAGGCACTTTTTTGATTGCGGGTTCTCGACCTAGCGGGCTGAAAAATTGAGCCTCTATTGTTCTGTGTCCTACAAATAGCACCCACACTTCCCCGATATACAAATAGATAGGGGGACTTGCGGGTTGGTTGGTTGAACGTTGCACTTTTACTATCCCATAGCGATTCCGTATTAATTCCATATTTAGCCAGGTTTTTGGATTGAGGGCTCTCGGGATGGCGGGCAAAAAAATTGGGCATTTATTGTTCTGTGGTATACAAATACCACCCACAATTCCGTGATATGCGATTTAAGAAGAGGACCTGCGGTAAATTATTACTGTTAAATATTGATATTGCAGAATTTAATTAGATGAGAAAGTTTGTACAATTTGGTTGGCCTAGCGAACTAAAAGTATTCAGACAAACGAGCAATACATAGTAAACATGTGCTTTTATAAAGTATGGACATGGGATTTTATAGAACATATGAAAATGTCTCATTCCATACTTGGGCATTTTTTGGATGGCGGGTTCGCGGCCTGGCGGGTTGAAAATTGAATATCTATTGTTCCTTGTCCTACAAATAGCAATTACACTTCCGCGATATACAAATTGACAAGAGGACTTGCGGAGATGAGTCTATATAAAGTATGGACATGAGATTTTATCGAGCATATGTGGATCCCTCATTCCATACTTCGACACTTTTTGGATCGCGGGTTCGCGGCCTGGGTGGCTGAAAATAGAGTCTCTATTGTTTCGTGTCCTACAAATAACACCCAGACTTCCACGATATACAAATTGACAGGAGGACCTACGGGCTACGCGGATCCCTCATTCCATACTTGGGCACTTTTTGGATTTTCGATTCACGGCGTGGCGGGCTGAAAATTGAGTATCTATTGTTTCGTGTCCTACAAATAGCACCTAGACTTCTGCGATATACAAATTGACAGGTGGACTTGTGGACATGAGTCTATATGAAGTATGGACATGAGATTTTACAGAGCATATGCAGATCCCTCATTCCATACTTGGGCACTTTTTCGATCGCAAGTTCACGGCCTGGCGGGCTGAAAATAGAGTCTCTATTGTTCTGTGTCCTACAAATACCACCTAGACTTCCGCGATGTACAAATTGATAGGAGGACTTGCGGGCTGCTTCGCTGAACATTGCATTTTTATTGTTCTGTAGCGATCCTGTACTAATTCCATATTTAGCCACTTCTTTTGATCGGGGGCTCTCGGGCTGGCTAGCTGAACATTGCACTTTCATTGTTCTGTATCCTCCAAATAGCACTTGGACTTCCGCGATATGCAAATTCACAGATGGAATCGAGGGCTGGCAGGTTCAAATTTGCCATTGTTTACGGATGGAAATCTCTATCAACTATCCAATATATCATAAAACATTATTTTCAATACTAAATTATTAATATTAGATATTGATATCGCATAATTTAAGCAGAGGACAAAGTTTGTTCATTTTGGTGGACCGACTGATATAAAAGTTTTTCGACAAACGAGCAATACATAGTAAACATGTATATTTATAAACTATGGACATGATATTTTATAGAGCATATGCCCATTCCTTATTCCATACTTAGGTACTTTTTGGATCACAGGTTCACGGCCTGGCAGGCTGAAAATTGAGGTTTTATTGTTTTGTTCCCTACAAATAGCACCCAGACTTCTGCGATTTACAAATTGACATGTATATAAATTGACAGGTGGACTCGAGCTGGCTGAATGAACATTGCACTTTTACTGTCCCCTAGCGATCCCATATGAATTCTATATTTAGCCATTTTTTTGATCTAGGGCTCTGGGGCTGGTGGGCTGAAAATTTGGCCTCCATTGTTTCGCGCTGTGAAAATACCACTCACAATTCCGCGATATACAAATTGACAAGCGGACCTGTGAGCTGGCTGGCTCAACATTGTAGTTTCATTGTTCCCTGTCCTTCAAATAGCACTCAGAGTTCCGCGATATATAGATTGACAGATGGACTTGAGGGCTGGCGGGTTCAAGTTTGCTATTGTTTACAGATTCTAATCCCTATAAACTATCTAACATATCTAAAAACATTATTTTCAATACTAAATTATTAATTTTAAATTTTGATATTGCATAATTTAATTAGACGAGAAAGTTTGTACAATCTGGTTGGGCAACTGATATAAATGTTTTCTGACAAACAACCAATACATAGTAAACATATAATTTAGAAAGTATGGACGAGATTTTATAGAGCATATACAGATCCCTTGTTCCATACTTGGGCACTTTTTTATCACGTGTTCTGGGCCTGGCGGGCTGAAATTTGAGCCTCTTTTGTTCTGTGTTCTGCAAATATCACCCAGACTTCCGCGATATACAAATTGACATGCAGAATCCATGTCTGGCGGGTTCAAGATTACAATTGTTTAGGGATGCTCATCCTATCTAACTTTATCTAAAAACATTATTTTCAAATACTAAATTATTAATATTAACTATCCATATTGTACAAGTGAATTACATTAAATTATTAAAGGATGTTAAATCGTTTATTTTAAAAAAAAGGAAGCAAACAAAAGAAAGTTTTTTTTTAAATTCTATCTCCGCAAGCATAAGAAGGACCAATTTGAATTTTAAGGCCCTCTTGTTCATATGATAACACAATTGCACTCCACACAATATATATTCTTTGATTTCAAATTATTCCAAGATATTAATTTTGCCAAGTTCATCGAACAAGCAAAAATGGCAAAAGAATGACCAATTTGAATTTTAAGAGCCTCTTGTTACTATCATTGGACACTTGCACTTCACACACTATATATCCGTTGATTTGAAAATATTTCAAAACAATAATTTTACCAAGTTCATCGATCAAGGAAATCTGCTAAAGCAAGCCACATAGTACATTTGTGTTATAGCACCATAGAAATTATCAGGCGGATGTGTGGGCTAGCTGGCTAAAAAATTCAATTATATTGTTTTGTGTCCTCCAAAGAATAGTTGGACTTCCATGGTATACAAATTGACATACAAAGAAGATAAGAAAGAACCAACCATACTTTAAATAGACCACAAGCAAGTTCCTAGAAGGTTCCATAGAGCTGAAACCATCGACCTTTGCACCAAACAATTTGATATACAAATAAAATATGTGGTCACATTCGTTTTCTCTTGCATATGGTGTATGTTCCCAGTAGAAAATAATCGGTGCCATGCGATATATGGGGATTACAGAGATATGGTCCAAGCCCAACGAACATTCATATGGATGTTGAACAAATGTTATAGAGACACATGAGGTGTTTTTGTTTCCTACCGAACTTTGATATATTTTTAATTTTTCCCCTTCTTCAGCCGATATGAAAAATTGCATTGTCCTCATTCAAGGTGAATTTGCTGTGTATCTGAAGCTGTCGTAGCATGTAGACACTATTTTCCTTTTTCTGTAGATACGTTTCATACGACAACTATGCCAACTCAGGACACACATTTTCTAACAGAGGCTTCCTAACCATACAATGCACGGTTGTGTTGCCCACGGTTCGGATAACAACATTCACACAATGACCATATATATATAGACATTTTTCACTGCATCGCAGCATCGCAGACAATCAATTGTATCATCACTTATCAAGGCAGAGGCAGAAGCAACAGAGTTGCATTTTTCACATACAGGCTCAAAGGGGGTTGAGTACACATTGGCTGCAACTAGAAGACCTTCAACCTGGGAACGCGAGAAAAGGGATTAATACATTGAACAATATAATACACAACTGCACCCCACCTCCCCTTAAAAAAAAAAAAGTAAGTAGGTGCAGAAATTTGTTGAAGGCTATTTCTATAACCAAAGAGAGGATGATTTTGTGGATGTATACGCACAACAGTGGTAGAGCTAGCTAGTTTCTTCATATCCTCTACTATATTTTCTCGCAACTTTGTTACAAATGTTTCCTGGGTTGTCCGAAAGATCCTTTCTCTAGCATCCCTCTTCTTTGTTATATTTTTGAACAACATAAGTGGAATCTGCCCTCTATGCAATTGCTATTCCATTGTCGAAAACAAATCTAAATACGTATCGAACAATTGCAACTGCAACATGGAACAATGCAATATTTGTGTAACTTATCCGACATACATGCACATGCAAAAGCAAAGGACAAAATTGAATATGAAAAGAGGTACCATTGCCTTGTCACTATTCGACTCTCCATCCTTTATATGGATAATGTGTTGCGAGCCAAATTTTCTCGCGAGTGTGACAACAACCCCAATTGTTTCGACTGGGTAAATATCAGTGCTCTATGCAAGCTAGTTGATAGTCGAGTCCGGGATGAAACAATATTTTGAACAAACAATGGGAATTTTTTCCACAATGCTTGTTTCATTGAGAGAAATAATTCGATCGAAATCACCACGGTCATATACTATTTTGGGCAATATATTAAAATTTGTAATGGATATCCCATTACGCGTCAATATCTTTTCTGCATGTTTCTGGACAAGTTGTGGAGGAACAGTCAGTGTCACTATCATCATGGCATCCTTATTTGTCATGTCAGCACGCATAATGGATCTACTTTTGTTTTCCTTGTCCAAGTAGGTGCTATAGACAACCATTATGTCCCTGAGGAACACTTGTCCAGTTTGGCGGCTATTCAAGCCCTCTATTGACAGTATTTTCGATGTCACAACTCTAGACCTGATGACATTTTTTGAACAGGAAAACTAAAGTGAATGGTAGTGTGGTACAAGTACAGACATAGTTTTGATGAACTATGGAGCTAGAGTTTCGCAACCACACCTCTTAGTATGTGGAACATGCAGCACGTTCGACATATCGCTTGTACTTGTTGATACTTCTTGCGAGATGAAAACCATGTATTGCATAAGACATCAACATATCCGCCATGCCATAGATGAATATATAGCCCAAGAAATTGTTTTAGTAAACATAGTAAGAGCAGAGCGTATGCATCTTTACCTTTGGCCTTGTCGGTTTGCCTATGTCTGGGACGACTGACTGCTCATGCCCGTGTCACTAGTCCAATTTTTTCTGATGCAAGCATGTGCATATGAACATCAGGACTAAAAAGCATATGCATTGTATATTGTCCATCGAAAGGACCAAATAACCGTAAAACTGTATGCATCTAAATTTTTTAACTAGAGAAATGTTTAACAATAAACAGGGCATGAGCGTTGGGCACCATGGTCAATCTGTATATCGCAGACCCCCGGAAGCCAGGGGAGCAATATTCAACCTGCTAGCCTGGCACCCATAATCGAGAAAGTGGGTAACTATGAAAGAAGGTAGAAGCACAACCACATAGGTGAATCCGTTAGTCCACTAACCGACGCATGAAGGAATTTTCAGAAAGCACACTAGGCATATGAATTAGAAAACAAAAGGGATAATAGAAAATGGAAAAAGTATAAATAGGGAGTGCAGAAAGGCCCATTACTGCAAATTCATCGTTTTCAAGTCTAATATTATATGCCCCCACCTGGTTTGTATATTTAATTTACCAGCGCACTTGGTATACCTTTTAGAAGATTGCACCACAGAACCCTTTGTTGCTGCACAAAACAACTCATCTCCCTATCCTAGCGACCTGTTTTTTCCAAGTCAGCAAAGACGAATATGCAATGGACATGAAGGCAAGTTAGTATGAAGACAAACATCTAAAATAAAGAGAAACAACTCTATTTACCCACCAAAGAGTCCTTCGTCCTGTTCAACCATTCTGTTTGTTTAAATGTAGCAATGCAGCACAAACACAACGAACATGAACCAACTTACTATGCAGGAAGGAACACATGTAAGCAAGATAACTTACCATGTATGAAGGCACACAACTAGTTTAACACATATATAGACCATAAATGAAATACAAACAGTGCAATATGAAACAAAAGTACAAGCATGCACCTTTCTATATCCTCTTCAACTGATGTAGTCAAGACTCCCTCGTTTTCTCCAGCTACTCTGTTTGTTTGAATGTGGGAACATACAAAATTCAATGAACATCAATGGAAGTTGGTATTCACTGGAGAACAAGCAATATGTACATACAACAAAACTGACTGAATGAACAGTCTAGAAAGGCAAAAACATGAACCTTTGCGCTTCTCTATCCATGGCTGTAAACGTGTAGATTTGTTTTCCCTAACCAAAATATATTACAAGGCACAAAACATCACGCAATTGCATGGCCGCAGCTAAACGATTTCTAGTTTTCCCTGGCAATTTATCCAGACATGCCCTTTAACCATGTTCTTTATCCTCTACACAGACTATTGTGTCCACGATACAAGTTCTCAGTTTTCCATGGCAAACCACCCAGACATGCTTCCAGACATCAAAATATAATATTGTAGAATCTTTGTTGCACATATCATATATCAAGCACAACAAAAATTGTATCGTGCGCACACTAGTCTATGTAGAGGAGAAAGAACATGTAATGTCACATCCACACATATGACCATACATGATTTATAAATGTAGCCTGCACACATATTCTTTATTCCAACAAAAAAACAATGGATATTGTAACTTCACATGTAATCCTCCACAACAATTTTGCATGCAACTATTTTCTTTCATGGTAGGACTGGAGCACTAGCAAAATCTCACAGAATAACAGATATCGACCTCGACAGATATGGCAAATAATAGAACTTCATGTTGACTTGTGGGTGCAGGGGCTCAACATTGTAAAGCGCTCCAAAAAAAAAATAATAATTCAACAAAAAGAAGAAAAAAAAATCTCTAACCACCACCACTGCACCCCAACCCTGCAAGGCCAAATCAAACAAAAGAAAACAACAAGGACCAAAGAAACGAGCAAGCATGAATAGGACGAACTGCATCCCCAGGGCCCCAAAGTGCAAACCCCAACCAAATTAACAAAATCAACAACCCACGAACCAACGAACTAGCAAGAACCACCGAGCCAGTGAACAACATATGTATCTCCAACGATTACGAAACTGTAGCCCAAGCACAGAAGGAACCTGAAACATACAAGGAACATGCGACTACAAATAAGCAAAGATTCTTACTTGCAAACTGCAAACACTGAACAACAAACAATGAATACAAAATGAAACTATGGCATGGAAACTTACTCCGAAATGATGAAATGCAGAAGTGCAGGTCAAATCACGAGTGAAACAATAACAAGCAGCAACCGACAAACCAACGAAGAAGAAGCACTCACTGAACTAGTAAACAATGTATGTAGCTTCAATGATTATGAGGATGAAACATACAATGGCAGCAACCGACAAACTAGTGAAGAAGAAGCACTCACTGAACCAGTAAACAATGTATGTAGCTTCAATAGCAGAACAAAGATGAAACATACAATGTTTGTCGAAGTGGCAGTGGACAAACAAGACTGCAAATTCACTATAACTGTATAGAAAATTTCGAGGAAAAATGTACTGCGAGAAGCGTATTTACATAAACATTTAAGACTGCTAGGCTGTCTAAGGACCTCGTGGTATGCAAACATTTAAGTTGTCAGGGGTGTTGGAGGATGTCGCGTCATGTAAACATTTACGCTGTCAGCCCTATTCACGCATCTCAGAATAAGTGTGAATACATTTCAACAAATATACATCTGCCAAAGATGCTATAAACTTTGAAATTCTCAATCATTACAAAGCTTGAATATCAAAACATTTCAATATGCTTAGTACATATGAAAACTTGTGGATATATTCACCTAGCAGAAAATGCTAATACAAACATTCGAACTAATGCTAGCATTAATCGAACTTCAAGCAATATAGAGGAAAAATATCTGATTAAAAAATACTGTCTACGAGAAAAACTTTGGATATGTTTCCATATAGTACATTGGGAATAATGAAGGTGACAATAAGACCTCCAATCTCTTATCCAATCAGATCAATACATATATGTAAATTTTTATTATATAAAAATATATGCTTTTAATTCCATAGCTCCAACAATAGGTATTGTGCAAATAATTCGGGTCAAAGGAAAAACTAATATGTAGTCAACACATTATCGATCGCTATAATCCCTCTATGCCTATGATAGGAACTAATAACGTGGACAAATCTTCAGCACAAATTTTAAATCTATTTCCTATAACTTTCACATCTATTTTCTCTGAGAATAACGTGGACAACGCTTCAGTGCAAATTTTAAATCTATTTTCTATAACTTTCACATCTATTTTCTCTGATGATTATAATGCTTGTTGTATTTATTTGATGTCATTATGAGCATTAGACAATGTTGTTGACATATAGATCAAGAGAATTAAGTTATTTGATTTCTTTATCCTATTTTTTTTTACTTCAATAATGGAATCCGATATTTATTTATTTTATTACAAGTTGTTTATTGTTCAAATTGAGGGCCCTTTAATGTACGTTATGATATGCATTCACAGATGGGATACCAATGAGAGATGTACAATTAACCCAAATGGTTTAGATGTACGTCATTGCTTTGGGCCAAATGAAGCCACATGCTAGGCAATGAGAAAAGGCCTGACAACTAATCCGCATGGTTTAAACGTATGTTGTTTCTTCGGACCAAATGGAACAACGTGCTAGGCCAATGAGACAAGGTGCGACACTTTCTATTGTACAATGTTTAAGGCAACACTTCAACCATGCGCCTCATAGATCACATGTATAAAGGGTTTCCTAATTCCATTTCGAATAGGAGAAATTTTCTAAAAGAAATGGTGAAGATCTAGGAAATTGGAATGTATTTTGTATTTGACAGCTTTGTGCATTGCTAATTTCGATTTCCTTTTCCATGAAATATTTGGTATGTTTCTATTGCACATTTTTCAAGTTTAGTATTTCATCTTTATGCAAGTTCTTCTACTTTCATGTTAACTATGGAAGATTGAAAGACGATGAAGGAGATACTTCCAACAAATTATTAATGTTGTCGATTACTTCCATAGTAGGGGTGTCTTGAAGGTACAAGATCTTGGGCTATGAAGCTAGCTATGAGTAACTACTTGTTGGGATCATGTTGATATGTTTTTTTTTTTAATTTTTTTAATTTTTGTTTAATTTTTTTTTTTTAATCTTTCTATGAAGTTCCAGTTGGCATAGGTGATGAATTAACTTTTCAAATATTGTAAGCAATGTGTATTATTGTTTCTCTTTTATAGTTAGAAAATTTGCTTATGGATGCCTATGGAAATCTTAAAGTATTTGATTTTATCTTAGGTGCATTGTCTCAACAATTTAGGGTAAGCATACAAGGGACACTTTCCTACTTAATTCATTAGAAAGGGATTATGGACTCCTATATAATTTATCTAGTAGAATGAATTCCTATAAAATTATTCAGCGAAGTATATTTTTTATTTTTTTTTCCAAAAAAAAATTCACAAAATGTGAATATGTTATGAAATCAATTTCAAGTGGATAATGTTCAAAGCATCACTAGTAGTTGGATTGTATTGTATGTCCCATTGAACAACCATATCTATATAAATTTCCCCACTTTGTGCATATTATTCATTGTTAAAACTCACTGTGATGTCCCCCCTTGATTCATGGCTAATTCTTTTGTCTTCCATGCAACCAAAAAAATACCAACATTAAGATTGGTTTTTGTGCTATATGATCATAGTTTTCTTCATGCTACTTGTGGAAATCTTGATTACATTGATCTTGAGGTACAATAACAATTCTTTTTGTTATCATCTATCACTGACTGAAAGTTGCAGATGACCACACTTTTGTAAAAGGTTTGTTTTCTTTATGTTGGATTATAAAGACATTCCTTTGACATTTCATTTGCTACGTTTAGTAGGTCATCAATGATAAAGGTTATGACAGAGTAGTTGCAAATTTGTGGTGTTGTTTAGTTATCCTATTTGTTTTGATGGTAGGTTACTTTTCTTTTGATGATTCAAATCTTATGACATGGTATAAAAAGGTGAGTGGTTTATACCAAATCGAACTTTCTATGCATTTATTTGTTTGCAATCTTGTATTGTTTAACACTATTAACTAAACATTTTTTCTGGTGACTTGCATATATACAAAGCATATTTTACATGTCCTTCATGGTTTTCTTCAAGTGAAAAGAAATGAATTACAATGATTTCAGACCCAAACCCTAAGATAGTAGGTGAAAATCTCTATATGTTTGACAAGCAGCATGCACAACGATTGTTTGTGAAACTATTAGCATTTTGTTGATTTTTTTGCATGATCTCTTACATTTTACAACATAATGTAATGATATGGTAAAATGTTTCATAAGATTTGTTTTATGATCAGGTACTTCTGAGTCACATGTACTCCTTGTTGCAGCATTTGGATCAATATTGCAGACACATTTTACAGTGAAGTTCAATGGTACTTCTAATACTTTTTATTATGTATCAATGACAACGAATTATAATACCTGAGATTTTAAATAATGAATGGTTCAAGAAAGGTATGTGTGACTAAATTTGAGAAGGTACAACAAAGGTATGGCAAGGTACATGCAACTGTATTTGAGAAGATACAATAAAGGTATAACAAGGAAGAAGGTAGTTTACTAGCCAAGTGCACCTTTGTTACTATAAAGATGCTCGATATCTCGATGCTCCAATGCTCGGTCTGAAACGAATATTTCCCAGAATATCCATTTTCAGATCCCAATTCTTCAACAACGGCTAGTAAAGTGGTATAACATCCATCTCTTACTTCAAAAGCTTTAGTATATATATTAGCTCAAAATATTTAGCATTGTGCATGGATAACAATGGGGAGACGATGAGGTGGTGAGGTAGTACAAAAATATAATGTTAGAACCATAATTGGGTAATGTCAAAGCCTCGATTGTAGTATTGGCAAGATCCTCGACTGTAGCAACATTGTTAGAGCCTCCAAAGTGGTCACTAAGAAATTTTTGTTTTAAAATGATTTGTTAATTCTGACAATTAGCGAAAAAGAAATTGCACAGTCCAATGGAGTAAAATTAAATCACATATCATTTAACCAATGAGAAATTGGATCCCTCAAATTTCATAAATAGGAAAATAAATACGCGTAGTCTAAATGTTCGACTTTTTGGCGTTTTTACGAGCATATTTTCCGATCAATTTTTCCCGAAATCTCGTAAAAAATGATTGGAAATCTAATTTGAGTGATTGAATCTATATAATTTGAGTGCAAAGAGGGTTTTTTGGGGCGCTGAATCCATCTATGCATTCAAAAATGCAATTTAAATAACAAAAACTAGTGATTTCACCAAGATTTGTTTGACCAGATTCCAGTGAAAAAATTCAAAAAATTGAATGTAGTTGGTCATGGTTCCGCTAAGATAGCTATTTATTGTAGCTAGTAAATCAACCGCACAAAAGTTTAGTTAGATTGGACAATACGGATTCAAGTGAAGACATTTTCAACATGTGCTAGAGGATTTAACCCAAATAACACACTCCTCCAATATATTTTTAAGGAAAATGAGTATAACACAATAGCACATGAATTTGAATACGAAATAAAAGGACAACTCCAAACAAATAACATGATCAATTGAGTTGTATGTACATTATTTTTAGTTAAAAATAGTTATGAAAGGTTAAATGGATTTGACTATATTAGTTTTTTTTAAGGTGATATTTCACCCATCTTTTCCACTTTCAGTGTATGTTTTTTTAGGTGATATTGTTCACCCATCTTGTCCAGTTTAAGTTTATGTAGGACTAAAAAACAATACATCATCAACAAATAGTAAATGTGTCAATGTTATGGATCTACCTATCAATTTATCCCTTTGATGGGCCATGTTCTCCTTTCTTCTATCAACTCAAACCTTCTGCAACCAGGAGGGATGAGATTATGAATAATGGGATTTTTTTATAAATTAAGCCATTTATTAGACTAATAGAAATAATGGGATTTTTTTTTAAGTTGAGCCATTTATTAGACTAATAGATACAAAGGTAAGACAAAGGTAACAAGCCCCATTTGCAAATTACTCCTTATGTGCATTAACATGAGTCCTAGGTACATTCAATGTGTTCTATCATATGTCTTGTAAAAATCCAATTTGGTGACCAAGACTAGGATATTTCTGTTTTAATAGTGTATAGACCCTTGTGAGCTATAGATCAATGGAATCATATATTTGTCTCATATTGAGGAAACCAAATTGTTCTTGTGAAATAGAATCAAAGAATATTTTTTTCTTCCTTGAAGCTATGTTCACCTTTGTAATGATTTTGTACAAACAATTGCACAATGATATTGGTATGAATTCATCATAAGATTGAGGAATGTTTTTTGGGAGGGAATAATATCTATGAATGAAGAATCAATAGCCATAGGGATTTGTTCTGATTTTTATGTCTCCTCCATTAATCTTAATAGGTCCTTAGTCATTTTGTAGAAGCCAAGAAAAAAATCAATTTTCCACCCATTAGGGCCATGAATTTTGTCCTTTTGAAAAGATTCCAAAACTAATTTAAAATCCCCTTTAGAAAATTATTTTGGTAATATTTCATTTGCATCATCATCTATCATACTAGGAATGCAAGTAGTTTAATATCTCAACAATATTGGATCTTGGGGGTTCTTTATAAGTATTATTGAATTATGAAACCCCTAGATATGTAAGCTCACCAAAATTCCTTTCCTTTGCTTCCATACTCCTTTGGGATCTTCAAAATAGTTTTTAGATTTATTTTACGGTTCACATAATTATGAAAAAAAATCATGGTTTCATCTCTTCTTTTAAGCAAAACATCTGTACTTTTAATTTTCCTTTTTTTTTTGGTCTGTCAACAAAATTCTTTTAATTTTTTCCAATGATCTCAATCTTCCTTTTGATTCTTCAGTAAAAATTCCTTCCCCATCTACCTCATAGAATTTTGTGATTTTTTTTCCCACTAAGATCAGATCTTGTTCCATTTTTTTATGTTTATTGTGTGCTTAGGCCAAGACTGCATTTTGAACTCTACTCAAATTAGAAGAAAATTGATGGCATCTTGTGTCCTTTAGTGATGTGTTATATCACCTCCACTTTTCCTTAACCATATTTTGAAATTCTTCCTTCTTTAGCCAAGAAAGGCTGAACTCAGAAGGGATAGAAGGTTTCCTATCTTCTTTTTCAACCTGTAATATAATTGAGAGATGATCTAATTCACTTCCTGAACCAATCCATGACCTCATTATTTCCTCATCTAACATGATTATCTCGAATACAAGGAATCTATCCAATCTATTGGATATTGCATCATATCCAACCCCATTGTTTCTCTAGGTTGGTACATTTCTGATTGGTTCACCATCTATAAGCATTGTTTCTTATATATTGTTAAAAAATAAATTTTCTAGAGGGTTCAACCTTGCATTGGTCCCCCATGACTCTCATATCTTAGTAGTAACATTTAGGTCCCCTTCTAGAATCAACCTCTCAAGCTACAAAGTTTTTTGGAGGGAAAGGACTCCTAGTACTAAACTCTATCTTCATGTGAACCATAAATGTTAATAATAGAATAGGCCTTCCCTATCATTAGAGAGAGAATTTCAACACCTATTCTTGAAACAAACAAGAAATATTCTAGAAGCCTAAAATCTCTCCTTTTACATCCCATTATCAACACCCCAACCTCAATCTTCCTTCTCAATCCAAAGAATTAAAGAAAATCCTTGTCCTTAAGGATTATTGTGAATTCACCTACTATTTTCTTACCTTACCCATTGTTTCCTAAATCATCACATTGCTAGGTTTTTGTACAACCATTAATTTACTTAGGGAATTTTTCTTAAAGAGGCACCCCCCTAAACTCCCCATGTTGAAGGACAAAATAATCACATTTTCACCATTTCAAGGGCTAAAGCTGCTCTAAGTGATCTTATGATAGTTTGTTGTTTCCCATCTATATTTCACCCAAGATTTGACCTGTTCATGGCTTAAATCTGATTTCCTTTGAGAAAAGCAACAACTTTATGTAAAGACTTCCAAGTGTGCCTTTGGGGTCCAAGAAGTGGAATATTTGGGTCATATTGTATCTCATGAAGGTGTAAAAGTGGACCCTAACAAAATTAAATCTATGAGGGAATGAACATGATCCATATGGATATCGCTGGCCACCCACCTTTTCCAACTGGCTCTAAACAATTTTCTGGCAATTTTGGTAATTTACTATTTTTAGCAGTTTTCACTTCCAGAGCCGTTTTGAGGCCCTAAATGATGTTTTTTTTGGGAAAAAAGGTTTTAAATATAGAAGTTCCTTCGATATTTCACCTAAAATGAATCTCCTCGATGATACCTTTCCAATGACCTATCATATGCCTAAAACAGAGATCGTATGCAAAAGTTACAACCCCGGGAAGTTGATGTACTAACTTACCCAAATGGGCCCCACATGACTTTTGACACTTCATCTCCTAGGATTAGGTTTTTGGATGTATAAGGTTTTTGACATTTCTGCTGATTGTTAAAAAAATTCCTTCAGAGCCTCATTGTAATCATCTTCTTGCGAATGAGCGCAACCGTCACATCTCTTCTCAGAGATAAGCCACCACCATTCCAACAAGCTTGTTTGCGCTGCATTTTACAGTTTTCATCTTATTTCGTTATTGAATAGAAAACAAGTTTTGTTGTATATCTGTTATTTTGTGTTAAGCACATGTTAATAATATGTATTCATTTCGTTCTTCTCATAAAATCCAGATCAGTGGTATCAGAGCAGCCTGCTCCTTGTCGTCTTAATGCATGTCCCCAACGAGGTCGGAGTACAAAGAGTTGGGTCTCGAGCTTGTTTCTCTTGAGGAAAAAATCTCTCGCATGCCCAAGTAATCTCTCATGGAAGGAGAAAAAAAATATGACGGGATAGGAGATCCTTTCAAATTGTTGATTGAGGAACCCCTCACGCAGCAGAGGAACGAGATGATGGATAGTTTCGTGCAAATCCTTCAGCGGCTACCAATAGGCGACACATCTTCTTTGAATGGAGGCGCCACCCCCTTCAAGGTACAAATAAACTTCGATATTCCTATATTTGAAGGTCAGATAGATGCAGATGTTGTAGACAAGTGGTTGAATCTACTAGAAGGGTATTTGTCTGTCCATAACTTTTCGAATAGAGAAAAGATTACTTTTGCGCTCGTCAAAGCTGTTCCCCATGTCAAAGATTGGTGGGAAAATTTCTGTGAGTAAAAGGAAATAGAAGAACCCTCATTATTTTCAGTCATGGCCACTTGGGAATCCTTCAGGGATGCTATTAAGGAACAATACTACCCTTTGAGAAGTTATGATGACCTGTATACCAAATGGACCACACTGCGGCAAGAAAGAGACCAAGCAGTGCCATATTTCACAAATATCTTCCATACCTTGCACACCAAGCTGGGTATCAAAGATTCAGAGCGACATATGGTGCTCAAGTATCGCATTTATCTACATAGATACATCCATATCGAACTGGAATTTCTATACATCTCATCCTTGGGCGTGACCTACAGATATGCCATCAAAATCGAGCAGAATCTCAAACAAAAGACGTGGCTATTTGGGCCTTGGAACCCCTCACAACAAAAGCCAGGAAAGGGCGGCCCCAACCCATAGAAAAAAGGATAGAGAAAATATGGACAGTATCAGGACAACCAGTGTAAGCCACAAGCAAAGAAGGACACCGAAAAGACAAAGAAAGATACCAGGAAGTGGTGTGACTTCCATAAGAGCCCTTGGAATAACACTGCTAACTGTCACTCAAAGCAGTCGTTGGTGGCCGAAGTGAAAGCCTCTGAATCAAATGCAGATTCTGACTCTGAACCAGAACCAGAAAGGGGAAGACGGATAATTGATGTGGAACCGGTGCCACCGTTTCTACCACTAAGCTCCAGCCTGGTGAACCAGACGAGCCAGAAGAAGGAGAGCACCTCTTCCATTCACATATGTGGGTAAAAGGCACCTTGATTCACTTTATCGTTGATAGCGGTAACCAGAAGAAACTCATCTCAGCATAGGTCATCAAGTGGTTGGTCCTGCCAACAATGCCACACCCACAACCCTACACCATTAGATGGCTCCGCCAAGGAAGTGATCTCCACATCAGCCAATAGTGTCGACTGTCGTACGACATCAACCCCTTCAAAGACGAGGTATTATGTGATGTTTCTCCTCTCGAAGTTTGTGATGTTATTTTGGGCCAACCTTATTTATGGAAACATCATGCTATATTTGAGTCTAGGCATCGTAGTGTTATTATTACTTTGAACAGGAAATTGTACAGGATACCCGAGGCAGTCCCACCTAGTGTTATTTCCTTGATCTCTACTAAGAAATGCATGAAGGTCATCTCTCAGATGAGGAAGTTTGTTTTCTTCATGATTCGCTCTTAGAATAAGTGAAAGATCACAACCACATCCAGGGTCTTTGCAGCCGACCTCTCCACACAACATAAGCAAGTAGATAAGGTTGTGGAAGAATACTCAGATATCTTCTCCTCACCTACAGGGGTACCTCTGCACTGTCAGGTCAAGCACCCCATCGATCTGACCCCTGGCACACCACTGTCCAATGGGCCAGTCTATCACCGCTCTTTGTTAGAGAATGATGAGATCAAGCGATAGATCCAAGAACCGCTCCACAAGAGGCACATCCATCCCAGCTCATCACCTTGCGGGAGCCCAATCGTGCTCATACATAAGAAATATGGAACCTGGAGACTCTGTATTGATTACTGGGCTCTGAATAAAATCAAAATAAAAAATGGGTACCCAATTCCATGAATCGATGACCTCCTTGATCAACTCATAGGGGCAAATACTTTAGTAAGATTGATATGAAGTCTGGCTACCACCAGGCCCTGATAGAACAAACAGAGGTATGGAAGACCACCTTCAAGTCAAAGGAAGGCCTTTTTGAATGGTTGGTCATGCCGTTTAGTTTGACAAATTCTCCACCCAATTTCATGAGGATGATGTAAAATATCCTACGACCATTCACCAATACTTTTGTAGTGGTGTATCTAGATGAAATTCTAATTTACAACAAGACTTGCGCTGAACACTTGTAGCATATTCAACAAGTTCTGCACACTCTGTGGCAAGACAAGCTATACTCCAACTTGGAAAAATTATCCTTTGGCATGGATAGGGTCCATTACCTGGGCTACAACATTGATCAACATGGCTTACATGTGTATCCAACCAAGATCCAAGTCATCCATGACTGGCTAGCCCCAACCACACTCACTGAGCTTCAGAGCTTCTTGGGCCTTACCAATTTCTACCACAGGTTCGTGTTGGGATTCTCCCATATTGCATGGGCCCTCAATCAAATAAACAGGGGTGGTGGTAGGGAGAAATTTGTGTGGGGTCGGTCCCAACAACAAGCGTTCGATGATTTGAAGTAGCTCTTATGCTCAACCCCAGTACTTTCATTACCATACCTGCAACAACCCTTTGAGATTGAGACAAATGCTTCAGACTATGTTGTGCACGTCGTTCTCACTTAGCATGTCCACCCCATGGCCTATCATAGTGAGACATTGTCAGATATTGTCCTTAAGTACCCTACTTATTACAAAGAAATGTACTCCATTGTGCAAGCCTGCCTCCAATGGAGACATTACATTCTTGGGAAGGAGACAATCATCCACACTGATCATAAGCCACTGCAGTTCATGCAGACACAGGGAAAATTGCAGAATGACTGCCATCTAAGTGGTCCACATACTTGCAGCAATTCCACCTCAACATCAAGTATAAAACATGAAGCACCAATCGCATCGTTGATTGCCTCAGCAGATCGCTAGTTGTGACAGTCACCACGGTGCTAGACTCTTGCGGCCATGAGACCTTTGGATGGCCCCAACTCTATGAGACAGACCCTGACTTCGCCACCACCTACCAAATGTTGGGTGTAAATGTAGTTGTCGATAATTTCTATCTTCGGGATGGGTTGTTGTGTCATCTGGGTCATATCTATGTTCCATCAAGTGAGCGAGCGAAGCTGATCTGGGAATCCCACTACAGTCGGGTGGCAGGATACTTCAGTGTCAAAAAGACAGTGGTGATGCTACAAAAACATTTCTACTGGCTGAAACTTCGACAGGAGGTCAACAAGTATATCAGGTCCTGCACTGCCTACACTATTGCCAAACCAACCACTAAAAAAAATGGCTTGTACACCCCTCTTCCTTCTCCTGATTGGCCATGGGAATCCATCTCAATGGACTACATGTCGGGCCTCCCATCCACCAAGTGGGGAAATGATCGTGTTTTTGTGGTTGTTGATTGCTTTTCTAATATGGCGATTCTGGTTGCCTGCAAGAAGAGCATCACAGTAGAGTCCACTGCCAAGATCTTCTTTGAACGAGTCTAGGTACATTTTGGAATCCCACAAACCATTGTCTCATATTAGGATAGTCAATTTCTCAGCACATTCTGGTTGAGCCTTTGGTCACTGCTAGACACCAAGCTCACCAAATCCACATCCTTCCACCCACCGACATATGCCAAACCAAGGTTGTAAATCGAATGATTGTGCATATCCTTTGCATGTATAATTCAAAGCACCCCCACACATGGGATGAGAGACTTCCCTATGTCCAACATAGCTACAACTGATCCCTACATAGCTCAATTGGGCACATCCCCTTTCAGGTGGGGTTGATATTCCAACCATTGGGTCCCATAGATGTTGCACTTCCCCTTGCGGTCACTTCGACCAACTCATCTCTTGCTCCAACTTAAGTTGACAAAGCCACCCATTTCATTGAGTGGATCCAACACATTCACCAACAGGTTCATGATATCCTACATAAGTCCAGTGATAAGTACAAATAGTGCCATGATCAACATCGAGTGCCACATAAGTTTCAGGTGGGCGACAAAGTTTGGTTGCACTTGCAGAAAGAACGCCTTATCGGACCCCATCGAAAGATTTTCCCACTCCATTATGGGTCATACACTATCACCAAGGCCGTGGGGGATAATTCTTTTGAGCTCAACATTCCTCCTTTCCTTGGCCTGCACCCAGTGTTCAATGTGGATCTCCTTCGCCCTTATTTCCACCATTATTGGACACCTCAGAAGTAGCAGAACAAATGACACCAAAAGAGATCAACCTCGAATGCATACAACAGGCATCCAATGATCATATTGTGGACACACATATCAAGGGCACTTGACAACAAAGGATCCATATTTATCGAGTCGTCAAAGCAGGGTAGCTCTTGCACCAAGGCAAGTGGCTCACCCGGGGCCAAATTCAACAAAAATTTCCTCATCTGATGGGGGACCTGAACGAAATGGAGACCATTGCTTCCTAAGGAGGGAGGATTGATCTAGATGGATATCAGTGGCCACCCACCTTTTCCAACTGGCTCAAAACAATTTTCTGGCAATTTTGGTAATTTACTATTTTTAGCAGTTTTCACTTCCGGAGTCGTTTTGAGGCCCTAAACAATGTTTTTTGGGAAACCAGGTTTGAAATATGTAAGTTCCTTATATATTGTATTTAAAATGAATCTCCTCGATGATACCTTTCCAACAGGCTATCATACGCCTAAAACAAAGATCGTTTGCAAAAATGACGACCCTGGGAAGTTGATGTACTAACTTACCCAAACGGGGCCCACATGACTTTTGGTGCTTCATATCCTAGGGTTAGGTTTTTGGATGTCTAGGGTTTTTGAAATTCCTACTGATTGTAAAAAAAAGGCCTTCAGAGCCTCATTGTAATCATCTTCTTGTGAATGAGCACAACTGTCACATCTCTTCTCAGAGATAAGACACCACCATTCCAGCAAGCTTGTTTCCGCTGCATTTTACAGTTTTCAACTTATTTTGTTATTGAATAGAAAAATAGTTTTGTTGTATCTCTGTTATTTTGTGTTAAGCAACTATTAATAATTTGTATTCATTTTGTTCTGCTCATAAAATCCAGATCAGACCAATTCCCAAAACCTTGAAGAAAATTAGAGGATTCTTAGGATTGATAGGCTATTACTGCAAGTTTTTCAAGAACTATGGTCAAATAGTAGCACCTCTAACAACATTATTAAATAAGGAAGCATTTTCTTGTACTGAAGAAGCAACCAAATCTTTTGAAAAACTTAAGGAGGCTATGTATACAACTCTCATCCTTTTTTTTTAAGCTTTGGTATTAATATGAATAGAGATTACATATAGAGATACAAAAGAAGTTCAACATTTTTCAGTCCCCCAGAGACCATGACAGTCTCTAGTGTAATATCTTCAAAATCCAAAGATACTACCTACCCCATAGGGAAAAACAAGCTTTAACCAAACTATAGATGGCATACTTAGCTAGGTTCTGATTGTCAATAATAAAAAATGTTTTTAAAATCTTAAAAAACATAAAAACAACAAGATAAACATAATGAGATGTCACTTGTCATGGTGCGGGTTAGTGAGGTCCACTGTCACTCAACCAGAAGAAGCCTATGAGGACCCAGGTTCAACGTAGTTCCTAGCTGGGGGTTGAAGTTTCCACCTTGGCCATTTTCCAACGAAGTGACAATCTCAGACATGTAGGAACACTTAATCTCCAATGTTTCTTGTATTCTCTTTAACTAGCAAAAGTCTTTCTATTTAGGGAGCATACCAATTTCCACCATGGTCTTGGCGTGCTAATACAACTCCAAGGTTAAAAAAAATTTGAGTTTTGGGACTGGGTGCATCCAAAATCTGAAATGAATCCTCCCAACTCTGTGCCTCCACATCTTCATCAACCTGAAACTGCCTCATTAGCTTAACTTCCTCCTCAATCTCAAAAATTTTGGCTTTTTTAGCCTCAGGGATATACTCCTCGTAAAATGAAGCAACGTCGATGGCTTCTTTAGAAGAACAAGAGGGATGGGAAAAACGAGGGCGAGAAGGCTTACGACTTCTCGGAGCCATATCTAAATTGGTGAGAAGGGAGGAATAACAACAACAAGAATAATGACAAGGGCTTGAGAACTGAAATGATGGCAGAAAATAATAAAAATGGATCTAGGAAGAAGCAGATTGAAGTCTCTAAGACAAGACCTTGCATTTATAACCAGACTTTTACTGAAGTCCCATTCAACCTCCAAAACCCAACTATTCATTGATGAGTGTGGGAGAATATCACTCATGATGTAGTATAGGAAACCTTCCTTCATTATTGTTATCATTCCTAGATCTAGATAATGCATAACCATCACCAATTTTGTGTGAACGTGAGGGGAAAATGAAACCATTTTTGAACCTTGTCTGCATATCATGCCAATCCCTTCCCTCAGACGACAATGCGATGTCAACAAGACCCGATTTGGCATAATGAACATCAAGAGGGGTGAAAGTTGTGTGTCTATGTTGGTTGATCACCATTGCTTGTGTTCATGGGAGGAGTTTCATCTCGGTCGCCCCACCCTTTCTATCATAGTACTTGAAAGACACCCCATCCGAGGAGAGGAGATCAAAATCAGTTGCAGAGAGACATGATTGCTTAAGAGAGAGATTGGGGAGAAACTCCCAAGTGTAATCCAATTGATTATCTTGAGCAACATTTGCAAGGAGATTAGCTACTTTATTCGTTGTTCGCTTAATGTCAGAAGGAACCAAATATGGAATTGTCTTTGTAAGAGAGACTAATATATAAATTAGGGATTCCAACCACTAGTGAGTGGAGAGTTTGGATGCTAAAGAAACCCACTGAAGCTTTGTTAACATGTTAATGATAATCTGAGAGTATCCTTCTCCAATAATTTGTTGAAACTCATTCTGATGGGAAATTTGTAGGCCTTTTATTAGGGCCATAACTTAGTTTCATTATTGGAGTTGATTCTAATATTTCCATAGTAGATATGGAGAATCTATCCATTGTTTTATATGAAAATTCCACCATAGCTAGCAGAGTCGGGATTTCCTTTGGAAGATCCATCAAAGTTAAATTTGACACAACCCGCAAGGGGAGGGGACCAAAAGGAGGGAATGGAAGGTTTGGGGAGGTTATCATTGGCGGGGAAAGAGGGGGTGGGGGTTGAAGGAAACCGGTAAGAAAGAAGATGTCAGTGGAGAGAATAACAAGGGAAAGAATTCAGACCCCATTTTTCTTTGGAGATAGCTTTTTCAATGTCTTGCTTGATATTTCTCCAAATATTTTCTTTAGGCTAAGCTTGGTCCTTGAATATTCTACAGTTACTTTCCTTCAATATTTCCCAAAGGAGGAATACTGGAAAGAGGACCCAAATTAGATCTAAAATTATATTGTCAAAGTGATTGTCACACCAAGAGGAGATTGTGGAATGGACAAATTTTAGCTTGCAATATGCTTGTTTAAAAGCCATGGCACCTTGGTCCCAAAGAGAGTTACTGAAATGGTAGGAGTTGAGGAGATGTTCTAGAGTTTTCTCATGTTGAGTGTAGAGGACACAAAGTCCTGGGCCAATGAATCCCCTACAGGGTAAGTGATCCCAAGTAAGAATATTTTTGTGCACTGTTGTCCAGAGAAAGGTAGTTATTTTTGGCCAAAGATTGTTTCTCCATATCTTCCCACCATATCTCATCCTTTGGGAGGTTAGTCTAGTGAGTCACAAAATGATAGGATTCATTGATAGAAAATGTTCCAACAGGTTGATAACCCACCTAAGTTTATCTGGATGGGAGGAGAATATGATTAATCTTTGATATAGAAGTTGGCTTAAAGATTGAAGTTGAGTCCTGAATTGGAGGGGAATGTGGTCGAGATCATTGAACTAGGAGCACCATTATAACATATCAACAGTGGTGGCCCATAATTTTCTGACTGAAAACCCAAGAAGATATTAAAGGGTGTATTTGATGGGGATAAGGTGCTAATTATTTTGAATATCTAGAAGTTATTACCATTATTCCTCCCAGAAGAGAGCGGTATGCCCATTTCTAATCTCCCAAAAGTTGTGTTGTTGAATTAACCATCAATTTTTCCAAGCTGAGTTCCAGATGAGGGAACCTGTGGGAGAATCTGTCATTCTGATGAACTCCAAGACCTCTATCCAATTTGCATATTTATGCTTCTAGAGATGACTCCATAATTCTTCTTTTTGATGGATCCATCTGCACCAAGTTTTGGCTCCTATAATTTTGTTTATGAGTTCTGTATCTCTCCTGCCTAGTCCTCCATTGGATTTGGGAAGACATATGGTATTCCAAGCCACGGAAGCCCATTTTTTTTAGGATTGGGATCCTTGTCAAAGGAAGTTTCTCTTAATTCTTATGATAGCCTTTAAAATTCTTTTTGGGGTTGCAAGAGATCAAAAGAGATAAATATGAATTGCTCAAAGAACTGATTTGAGAAGCACTAACCTGCAAGCAATGTTAAGAGAGAGGAAGGTCCAATTTGACAACTTTTTGTTGAGACTGGAAGTAAGGTCTTCCTAGGAGTTGTTGCGAGCACCAAAAGTGATTAAGGGAACCCCAAGGTACTTGGCCAGAAGGGATATTCTGGAGAATCCAAGAATACAGGTGATATGAATATGGACAGAGAGCGGGGTGTTGAAAAAGAATATCTGGGATTTGATCTGATTAATATAGGTGCCAAAGGATTCATAAAAGTTATCAAGAACATGCTTGAAGGCTCGGGCATCACGATAAAAAGGATATCCCATTAATATGGTTTCATCAACAAATTGATTGTGAGTTAAGGGATCTACATAATGGGGAAGTGAAAGGCCTTGAATTTTATGGTTCTCAAAAGCATCCCTGAGACTTCTTCCTAAACCTTCAGCCATGATGATGAAAAGAAAGGGGGAAAGAGAATAACCTTTCCTGATTCCATGGGAGGGTTCAAAAGGTTGAGAGGGGGAGCCATTGATCAAGAGGGAGAAAAAATCATAGGATATGAGGCTCATTATCCATTTGAGCAAATCCTTATGAAAACCATAGGCTAGTAACATTTCATTGATAAATTTCCATCTTAATTTGCCAAAGGCCTTTGACATGTCCAATTTAATGAGAATCCCTAGGGTTTTGGTAACTTTCAAAAAGTGAGCGAATTAAAGAGCCAAAAGGATGCTATCAAGAATCTATCTCCCCTCTACATAGTTGGACTGCTCTAGGGAAATTAGATTGGGGAGTAGAGGTTTGAGGTGAAGAGCTATGAATTTGGAGATTATCTTGTAGATGACATTGCATAGGGAAATGGGGAGAAATTTATTGAGATCAACCACTTTCTCTTCTTTGGGAATGAGGGTTAAAAAAGTGACGTTCAACACTGGAAAAAAATTAGAGGCTCTTTAAGAGTCCTAAACCAATTCTAGCACATCCCTTTTATAACACATCCCCTTTAATGATCGACCAACAATTGTGGAAAAAATTAGAGGTGAATCCATCTGGACTGGGAGGTATTCCATCAACAAGATTGAAGTTTGTGGTTTAAACTTATTTCAGGGAGATGGGTCATAGAAGGAGGGTGTTTTGGATTTAAGATATGAGGCCAAGGATGTTTTGCATAATCTTTTGAATGGTTCAAATGCGATCAGGTTTAGGCTCAGTGAGAAGTTCATGAAAAAAAGAAGTAAGCTCTTGCTCAATATCAACATGAGAGGTGATATTATTACCTTGACTTGAGATGAGATTCGAGATGCGGTTAGAGTGACATCGTTGAATCATGAAGCGATGCAAGAATTTGGAATTAGGGTCTCCTTCCTTCAACCATTGAACCCTAGAGTTTTATCTCTAGATTATTTCCTCTTGGTTTTGCCTTTCCTCTATTTGATCCGCTAGAATATTCTCTTGATGAGCCAACTCAAGAGACCTTCGTTGGAGAATGATATGTTTTTGGGTTTCCTCCATTTGAAAATTTAAGATATTTTGAGCTTGGAATATGTTTCCAAAAAAAGTTTTATTCTAGACTTTTATCTGTTGTTTGAGAATCTTAAGGTGTTGTTGAAAGCGATACATTGGATAAACTTTGACATGCTTGGACCCCTCCCACCATGATTTGATATTATTCAAGAAATCAGATGAGAGAACCAGAACTTCTCAAACCTAAAAGTTTTTTTCCTTGGCTTGCTAATAGTATCCAGAGAAAGACATATGGGTTAGTGATATGATCCTATCGTCTCAAGGATAGTGGCATCCATGTGCATTCCAATGAGACTGAGGGAATCTAAAATAAAAAATCTATCAAGTTTGCAAGATACTTGTTGAGGACCACCACGACGATTGTTCCAAGTGAAGTTACCATTGTTGGTCTCCAGATCTATTAGGTGTTGATCTTGGATAAAATCCTTGAAGGCTAGGCGATCCTGGTCTATATATCATAGCCTTCTTTTCTTTTCATCCAGAGCTGAGATGAGATTAAAGACTCCTCCCAAAATCTAGAGATGAGAATGAACTATAGACGTCTTGTCCTTGAGATGATCTAGAAATATTAGTTTCTCCTTGGAGTGATGAGGTCCATACACATTGGTGATGAAGACCGCGGTCTCTTCCCCCAATGGTTGGAATGTAGCTGAGATGTTGTATTTCATGCATAATAATTTCTACATGAGAACACTGTCTTGTTTCCAAATAATCTCTAGGCCTCCAACTGACCCCGTGGAGTCAATTGCCATGGACCATCCTACTCTCCATATTTTAGAAACTATGATTTGAATATTTTATCTTGAACATTTGGTTTCTTGTAATAGCAAGATATCTGGAAGTTATAAGTTGATATTTTTTTGTAGGAGTGAATGCTTTCTCCTACCATTCATTCCCCTAATATTCCAAGAGATCAATTTCATTGTAAACTTTGAGAGGGTTGGAAGGTGTCTGTGATTAGGGAATTTTCCCCTGAATTCATTAAGATATCCCCGATTTCCTTAAGAAGTTGGATATTTTATTTCCTTCATTTTCATTTTCCCTCCTTCTAGACTTTCTTAGACTTTAGCTTGTTGGGATTAATACCCAAATTGAGATTCACGGAGGTGGCTCCAGAGAGATTTGGAGTTTCCCTTCAGTGTTTGTGAAGGGATTTTCATACAAGTGGTATATTCTCTAGGGGGATTGAATTCATGTCCTATTTCCTAACAAAATCCACAATACCTTGCATGTATATCCTATATAAATCCATTTATTCCACATCTAGGTCATAACTTTCCTCTTCTGGGACCAGGAATGGGGCATCTTTAAGGGGGGGAATATCAGGGGAGGGCATACTTATTTTGGGTATTTTTGGGTTGTCCAAGGGAGGAGAGTTCTCAAGTTTCCTAGTTTTGGAGAGGCCAAGGGATGAAGATTCAACAAGCCTTGTCTCATTTTATGAAGGGAGGGAACTGATGGGATCAAAAAAATTCTTGAATATGGGTTAGTGGTTTGTCCAGATGGGTTCTCGATATTGTGTTTTCTATTAGGCTGATGTCGGGTAGAAATTTTGGTGAAGCCACATTCATCCGTATTGTTGTCATATTTGTGGGTTTTAGGCAGGTTTAGTAAAGGGAATTCAATATAAAGGTGAATGTGTTCATGACAAAAACGACAGTGGAAGGGTATGAATTCATAATTCGGGGTTTGGATCCACTCAAAATCTTGAAAAAATAGATAGATTGAGTCAGAGATATGGATAGAAACATTCATGTAAACATGGATTCTGGAATAAATAATGTACTTTCCCCGTATGGTGCCTTCATATGAGTTAAAAAAGGTTATGAGGGTGTTCCCTATACCAACCATGATTTCTTATTTCTAGTACTAGCAAGGAAGGGAGTATAGTCAAACCCAAACCAAAGCATATGTAAAATCCTTGTTTTTGGGGTTGAAGTTTTCCCTGTAGAATCATAGGTGAAGACAGACAAAGTGAAAGAATTAAGATCCTCCTTCGAAGACCTTGTCTCTTTCCTTGGAGTTTTCAAAGATAACCGTGAAGAACCCTGTTGCGCCTCTTTTTCCACCTAGATGAGCAAAACAAAGGTGCTTACAAGCTTAGTTGGGTTTGCTAAGTAGGACAGCTGTAAGGACAAGGGTTAGAGAAAGAAATATAAAATAACAACTAAGAAATAAAAGAACAACTAAACTATTTGAGCATAAGGACGTAAGAACAAAAAACAATAAGACTCATGTCACCAATGGCAAGGTTTATATCAATGAAAGAAAACACCAAGAAGAAAGAGGACTATGAGTCCCTTCTTCCTCCAAGGGAGGGCTCTTGGACCCCCACAAATAAGCTCTTCTTACAACTTTGAATGAAATGATGAAAGAATTCCAAGCTAATCCACTCAAGAGGTGAGATGGATTGCCCAATGTAATGGTGCTAGTATACTCTTGATGAGAATAGAGGATTCCTCAAGAGAATAGTAGCAACATAACTTTGCTATTGAATTCCTTGGAAATGAAGTGCACCCATGGCCTTGTTTTATAGCACCTCTTTGAGGTATTGTGCAACCAACTTGTAGTGTGAAAAGAGGCTAATTAGGGCATTTTTAGGTCTTTGACCAGCCACCCAGTCGGATCCAATCCAAATTTGGGTGTCAAATCAACTTGGAACTTGAACCAGAAGTGGGTGGGAGGCCGACCAATCTCATAAATGCATCGTTCTCAAATGTGCGTGGCATTTAGCGACTAAAGTCACGCATTGGGAGCATGTGCACTTTTCCTACATTTCTGTTTTGCGCATGTGCACATGCGCCCTGTGTAGTCATAGCGCACTTTAATTTTATCACTGGTTGTATAGTTTTGGACCTTTTGGAAATGATTTTGTGGTAATTTTGGTCCATGGGTGACCTCATATCTATTTGACGATGCTGGATTCTTGTAACAATTTGCGGACGAAATTTCAGTGATAACAGATGCCCCCTAATGGATGAGGTTAGGAGAATACGTATAGCCGAAATTCATCAATGTTTCTTCTACTGAGAGTGCCATTGTAAGAGAGAGCGATAGTGAGAGTGCAAGAGTTACCCATTGGAGGGAGAATGGAATCTGTAGAACCCAACCTTCCATAAGGTGTGTAAAAATAAACTGTGTACAAATGAGGCGGGCATGCCCCATGCTCGTGTCATGTAACTCAAAAAAGGAATGGTGTGTTGATGTAGACAACTACAACGCCCTCAGGGGAATTCGTGATAAAGGCAGAAGACAATTCTACGGAGGAACATACTCTGAATAGTAGGCAATGACGTTTGTAAGAAATATCACGGATTCTGTTAGCATTGATAGCCCAGCCAAGTTCAGAGGTCTTCGGAAAATATAAAAAATAACTGAAATAGTCGCAAAGTAAGACCCACCGTAACATGAAAAAGTGTTGAAGTCGAATGTTACGGGGGTCAACGATAGTAGGGAGAAATTGTGGTTCTCCCTGTGTCGTTCGAGTAATGAGAGTCATAATATTGTCGCCCTTTTGGAAAACTGCGCTGATGTCGACAAAAGGGGGACGCGACTCCCAGAAGAAAAGGGCTTCGTGAAATATACTAGGTGAGGCTAGGAACTGAGGAGGTACATGAACTAAATCAAGATGTATGAAGACTCAAGACTGCCCTTGGTTGGGGGTATGTGTGAAGTATAAGTGATTGAAACCATACACCTAGGTCGAGTGTCAGGGGGACAACAAGACATGAGATAAGTCGTTCCAAAGGTGGGACAAAGTGAACAAACTCAGAGGGCAGAGGTAAGTGGCCTGTGGGATACTCAGAGTATATGGACTATGTCAATAAGGGTAGATGATAAGGAGTTCCCCAACCAAGGGAGACATGGGTTGTGTTTGCCAAAAAGGGAAGAAGGTCGTCAAAGGTGACGACAAAAGGATATGTAAATGCTGGAAACAAAGGCTTTTTACAGTTTACCAAATAAATAAAGAATAATTTGGGATGAGTGTACAAATACAGAAACAGGTGCCCCAATGTAATATGGTTGGGCCGGTTAGGGCACAATTTGCTTGGAAAACTGGTTGAGGGTGGGGGCCCCATGGGTGGGTTTTTGTATGAGGTAGGTGAAATGGAGGGAAATTTGCAGAGGGGCAAACTGATTGTGGATGAAAATGGAAGGTTCATGATACTGCGGAGGTGCAGTCAAAATAGAACCTTGAAGAGATAATCTTGGAGTCCATTGGGAAAGCTAGCAAAATGAGGAGAAGGAGTATGTGGCTGATTCGCAACATAATGTAAGACTATCGAGACTCCCATCCCTAAAGGGTTGAAAAACAACATGAGTGTCAAAGTGAAAAAGGGTGCTATGAATGGGACAACTCATGTGGAGGAGAGATCTACCAGTTGACAGTACCTAAGATGCAATGGAGGTGTCGGTACTGTAGAGCCGAAGATGGGGATCCTAGAGGCAAATTTCAGAGGGTGTGACTGGAGATGCAATTGAGATTCAGAGGGAATGATTACATGCCAGTGTTGATTATATACTTGAAGGGGTTTCATTGATGTATGATGACCAAGTACTTGGCAAATGAAAACCAAATACCTGACGTGAACAATATCTTAAGAGAATCGAACATACAAGCATTTATTTGATAATTTTGAACATGAGCAGGCGTACCTGAGTGTGTCATGGGCAGATGCTCTGCCGGGGAAAAGGGGAAATGATAACCTGATGGAAATGTTTGTGTAAGAGGCCGAAGATGGTTTGTAAAACAGATCTTATGGGATCCTACACCAAAAAATGAAATTGGGAAAAAGGGCTTAGATATGGACGGTGGGTCCATAATGCCATCCCAGTTTTACTGACACTATGGACAAATGGGCGGTAATTTGGTGGGATTTGGGGGTACATCCTCGGATAAGTCATCCAAGAACCATGAAGGAATAGGGAGTGCCTCGGGTTCAGGAGAAATGATATGAAGAATATCTAGTGATGAGGTAAGGTCAACCATCGATTCTGTAGGGGGCACAGGGGTTTGAATCAGGGTCAATTGACATTGCTTGTATTCAATGATCATAGGATGTTGTTATGTAAAATGATCTAAGGATTCACATAGAGAGTAAGGGCATCTCCTACGTTCATTGACTGAAGTCGTGACATAATGGATGTCAGTGATTTGTGGTAGGGATGATGCAGCTGGATTGAGTTCATCCTGGAAGATTTGGCGTACTGCGGCTAATGTCTACCCGAAGTGCGGTAGTGCTGGGAAATGGTGTGTATAATGGCCATATTATGAACATATAGTGCAAGCAAATTTGGTTCGCAACTCTTTACTACTTGAGTGAGGGGCAGTAGTGGAAGTACTTTCTACAATGGCGAGCGTTGATGGTGTTTGATTAAGTGGAATCAGGTTCCATAACTCAGGTAGAGATGGGCAGTTGTTGGTTGGGTGTCCGTCTTTCTCACATAGTGCATAAGGAGGTTGGACACTTGGGGGAAGTGGAGTTGTGGGCTCCTTCTTCTTTCGCCTGCCCCCATCTGTGGCAAGGAGGTTAGTGAGTGGGGGTTCAGAGGGTATGGTGGGAGTGAGTATGGGAATCGTCATTGGGATTCCTTCCATTTGGGGGGGAAGGGATGGTTGAGGGACCATCTCTGGTGGATGTAAATACCAAACTGGAATTGCTAACACCATATTAGGGAGGATAAGCATTGCGGCTACTTGGAAATATTGTATGCCTGGTGGAGGGTAAAAGAAGGGGATTTGAGTAATGGCTTGGGGAACTGTCTCCCAAACTGGGATATGGCCTTGGGGAGAGGTGAAATCGTGAACTGGTGGAGTCGATGAGTTCGCAGGAGGCTCATGAGGGGGGAGCTCTGCGACTAGTGGGATGTCAGATATGATAGAAGCCTCCCTAGGAGGAATGGTATCCTCTATGTCAGTTATGTTGGACGATACAATGCATACTTGATTGGAAGGATGAAGGAGCGGTGGTGCACCATGGTAAGTTCCTAACAATGATGGGTCTTTGAAAATTTGGGGACCCATTTCGATGAGTGGGTATGCATCATGACTCATGTGTATGAGAGGGAGAATGTTATCGATGTTGGCAGAAGGGTTAGGCTCATAATGTGAGACTTGGTCAATTGTAACAATCTTCCCGTTATGGGGGAACATCATCGTTCAAAAGACGGATGAGGCAACTGCCTTCATAGCATACATGTAGCTACGACTGAACAAGATATTACAATCGAGTGGGGCGTCGATAGCTTCAATGTCGATAAGAATAGTCTTTCCCCTGAGTTCTACAGGGACATTTTGGAAGAGCCCTTCAGGAGACAATGGTCGTCCGTCATAAGCTCTTAAGGTAATGGCAGATGGGATGAGTTCGGGGGAACCAATTTTCTGCCATACATACTTGGACATAATGCATGTGGATGCACCTTCATCGATAATGCACTGATGCACTGTAATGTTACGAATTTTTACTGGGATTTGAAAAGCGATTAGAGCAGGAAGGCGAGGTTCTCCACTGTCGAGATAAAATGTGATGAGTCAAGTATCTGCAGGGTCGACTGCCCCCAAGGAAGAAAGTAATGATTTCTGCTGGGTGGGACAAGTTTAAAGGACTTCTAATAATGACATGGCAGTCGGGGATTGTGTTAAGTTATCGAACAAACTGTAATTATGAGATGCCCTAGCCTATGGGTTGTAGACATTTCTGCGCAATGGGATGCGAGGGATGTGAAGAGGTGTTTTGGCATTAGGGTGAGGAATCACCAACGAGGGTCCCATTGGTGTTGGGATTGTTTCTGGGGGAGTCAGAGGAGACTCAGTGGGCGCATGGTATTGACGACTACATGTTTGTAGAAGGATTTCTTCCTCACTGGTGAGGAGGATAGTACGATCTGTGGGATTGTTTGGATTGAGATAGTGTCCCAACTATGGTGGGGTAGGTTGTATGTCTTGTTGGGTGTTTATCACACCCTAGTGTGGAATGGGATTTTGCATCACGACTGGGGGGGGGGGTTGTTGCACGTATTGTTGTGGGGGTTGCTGAGGGGCAGGCAGTGTTGGAGGATGTGGTAGACTGCCTGAGTCTTTTAGCCGTTTAAAATCAACGATTTGGGACCAATGATGAGTATAATGACCAAAATCACCGCAAAGGGAACAAGGGAAGGTGGTTCTAATAGTATTGTTATTTCTCCCTTGACACCTGTTGTTATTTCCCCCCTGGGGGTTCTGATTCCCTTGATTCTGGTTTCCCCCAGTAGGTTGGTTTTGTTGGGGTTGATTCCCTCCTTGACCTGGGTTGTTATTGTTCCTGTTTCTTCCTTTATTTTTGGCATTATTCAATGGGTGGGTCGAATTTTCCGTATTCAGCTATTTGAAATTTTGATATTGCTGAACGGGAGAGGGTTGAACAAAATTCACCCCAGCATGAGGGTGTGGGGTTTCCATGGGCTGTGGAGGACCAGGGAATGGAAAGTATGGATTCCGTGGGAGTTTTGATCCGTAAAGTACGTAGGAAGGCATGGCCTTTTTCTAGTACTTAGAGTATAAGTTGAGGTAGAGGGGGTACTAGAACTTGTTTAGATAGGTGGGTGTATTTAGGGTGCCGACGGTGGCCCACTGATGGGTGGAGGAATAGCAACAAGGTATGGTTGTTGATAAGGGTGTGGGGGGTAATAAGAGGTTCCTCCATATGCCGATGGATATTGAGGTGTGCCATACATTGGTGGTTGTGGGGGTTGTGGACTGTGGTGCATGGTAGTACCAATCAATCCGTTTGCTGAGTGAGACATCCCGGGTTTGTCTTGACTGAATGACACGGGTTTTGGGAGATCAAGAAGTACTGTGTATAAGTACCCTGATTGTGAATAGATGAGGTCGTATTGTTGAGCCTTATTGATGGCTTCTTCTTCAGATTGAGGGAAGGTGGAAGCTACATCTTCACCGAGGAGAGAGATAAGTGATCTAAGAAACCAATCAAGACACTGTTGTTTGGTGGTTTCGTCTTTGCACAAACTATGTCGTCTACGCCACTCGTGAATGTGATCAGCGATATGTGTGGCTGAGGTTTGTTTGAAATTAGAGAGTAGTTCAAGACCATTGTCATGGCGGATTGGTAATTGGAAGAAGGTAAAAAATGCTTTGGCCAAGGACTCGAAAGTCACATGGGACCCCGATTTTTTGTCTACATACCATTTGGCTGATGGGCCAGTGAGTGTGTGTTGAAATAATCGTATTCTGATGGAATCATCCATAATTCTGTTGGAAGAGCACCATAGGTGGAAAGTCATGACATGGTTGGTAGGGTCATCTCCTGCCTTTCCTTCAAACTTGGGGATGTCTGAAGGTAGTTTGGTAGGCATTGCAGGCCATGTGGGATCATGTAATATAGGATCATTTGTGAGTTTTCTTAGATCTGTTATGTTAAGAGAGGCCAGATATGGCATCTGTAGTGGGGGGGGAGGATTAGCTCCATCCATGGTATGGGTGTTTTGTGAACTTGACCCTTGAGGGAGACTAGGTGGGTTGGTACTTCCCCTTTGAGAAGAAGTTTCCCCCCTACTTTCGTGTAAAGGAGAGCGAGTGGACGGAGGACCTTGGGAAGTGGACCCAAGTAATGTGGAACCAAGAAAAGATGATCCTAAGACAGTGGCACTCACTGGAGTGTGTGAAGGTGGTGCCGATGAGTTGGCAAGACTAGGAACTCCCCCTAAAATAGGAGCGAGGTTTAGCAAGCGTATGAAATGAAGGGGGTTCTGTGGGTCCCCTATGATGTCCGACTAGCTGAGTGGATGTGTGAAAATTGTGATGAGAGAAAATAAAAAGAGCCTTTGTTGCAAATTTTGAACTTTACACGATATATATCTAAATAAAAAATGTAATCAGTAGTGCATCATACATAAAGTGTTTTGAAAAAGAAGAATATATGTGGATAAGTGGGTTTTGTCCGCATGGGGAATCAAAAGAAAACAAATGCTCGTGTCCTAAAATACGTAATGTACTTCCTCTCAAATAACACTGGACCTTCCAATAGTACTCAACAGTGGGGTCTGAAGTCATCGGAAGAGAAACTAGTGAAGGATGAAATAATCAGTTATAATGAGGGGTAAAGGGGGCATATCCCGAAAGAGCTGGCGATATTTCCCAATATCCACACAAAATCTGATCAAGCTGCAATTGCAACCCACAATTGCCACTTGGGTAGATGTCCTAAAATTTGGTCACTAGGTACCTCGGTCAAAGTGCGGCATTTAGATTTTCGGCCTAAGAAATGGGTCACGGGCTGGATTCCGTCTAAGAGGTGGGTGCCTCAAGGGGGTACTCACAGAACAACCAGACCTCGACCTTCAACCCTTCATGGGTATCTCCCTGCCTTATGGTGTTAGGAACACTTGACTTGGAGGATTTTCAGTTCCCTATTTGACAACTTCTATTGTTTTGACAATGTGAGAACCAGATAACGGGGAGTTATTTGGATGCCTATCCCCAAAATCCTACCTAGACTAAAAAGTTTCTTTTGGCACCTCCAGTGGAGGAAAACTTAGTGAGTTTTTAGAAATTTTTTAGATGTGGTTGTTTGAGAGATTGGGGGTGTGAACCAACCTCGTTGAAATTAAATGGGAGTGGATAGTTTTATCAAGAAAAGGGTGGGGTGTTTTAGAATCCTTTTGGAGGAAACTTACTTTGACCTCCACGTTTCGAGAGGAAAACTATGTGAGTGATAAGTGACTTTTGTGTGTGAATGAGTGAAAGTGTGCCAATGTTTTAATGAATTAGGTGTCACCTTGCTGCATGTGGACTTCGCTTGGTCCTTACAAGTGTTGATTACCTAATTAACTAAGTTCCTTTGGTACAACCTTGCGTAATTCAAAAGTCCCTAGGAAACTATCATGTGGACATGTGGGTCCTTTACTATTCTTTTAACTCCCTATTGTGATTTAATCTAAGAAAAGCTTTGAAACTATCCTAGATTGTGATCATGTGGGCATGTATGGGCCCGTTACAAAACCTTTAAACTTACCTAGTGATTTAATCTAAGAAAGTAAATTTCAACACTATCCTATCTTTATAGCATGTGGACATGTATGGGCCCGTTACAATATTAAGACGTGTTTGAAAAATAAACTAAGAGGAGTCCCGAGAGGGGTTGTTGTCCTCTCCTAAAGGTTTTATTCTTTTTAAGGGAGATGAAATTTTCCTACAATCTTTTTTTGATTTTCAAGGTCGCTTGGAAGCATGAGAGAAGAGCATACTAAGTGATTGTTATCCAAGTTCTAGTCCCAATGCAAGTTTTATGTGATTACAAATGATTCCATCTTATACTTTTAGTCAAAGCAAGCCATCCATGTGGCGAAATGAAAGAAAAAGAGGAAATAATGATTTTAAACCCCCTAAGTGCCTATGTGTTTTGACTAATCCCTTTATATGAAGAGGGAACTAAGCGTGGTGCAACTTACAACATGTATGCAATCACTTTTAAGAAGGCTAGGGGCCTTCCCCAAATCTCAAAAAAAACCTTACAATGTGTATTTTTCTTCACAGGTGCACGGGTCTCAGTGTAGACAGAGGCGCATTGAGCGCCTGTGCGTAGACCGAAATGGGCTTTTGGGCACAGGTGCGCAAAACAACACTGTGATTTTGGCACATGTGTGCATGATGCGTGTCTATGGGCCAATAAACTCGCACACAACTAACACACGGCCGTGAATTTTTTTTCCAGATGGAATTCTCTCAATTCAACCTTGAATTGGATGTTTTGAAGGTCAACTTGGGCCGGTTAATGCACCTGGAGGTTAAATAAACCAAAAGAAGAGCTATAAAAACCCAAATGGGGTAGGAAATTGATACCTTTCCCCAGTGGAGTCGCCAATCTGTTGTGCCTCTTTTGCCACCTAGATTAGCAAAACAGAGGTGCTTACAAGCTTAGTTGGATTTGCTAAGCAGGACAACTGTAAGGACAAGGGTTAGAGAAAGAAATATAAAATAAAAACTAAGGAATAAAATAACAACTAAATTATTTGAGCATAAGGACATAAGAACAAAAAACAATAAGACTCATCTCATCAATGGCAAGGTTTATATTAGTGAAAGAAAACACCAAGAAGAAAGAGGACTATGAGTCCCTTCTTCCTCCAAGAGAGGGCTCTTGGACCCCCACAAATAATCTCTTCTTACAACTTTGAATGAAATGATGAAAAAATTCCAAGCTAATCCACTCAAGAGGTGAGATGGATTTCCCAATGTGGTGGTGCTAGTATACCCTTGATGAGAATAGAGGATTCCTCAAGAGAATAGTAGCAGCATAACTTTGCTATTGAATTCCTTGAAAATGAAGTGCACCCATGGCCTTGTTTTATAGCACCTCTTTGAGGTATTGTGCAACCAACTTGTAGTGTGAAAAGAGGCTAATTAGGACATTTTTAGGTCTTTGACCAACCACCCAGTCGGATCCAGTCTAGATTTGGGTGTCAAATCAACTTGGAAGATGAACCAGAAGTGGGTGGGAGGTGGACCAATCTCATAAATGCATTGTTCTTACATGTGCGTGGCTTTTAGCGACCACAGTCGTGCATCCGACACATGTGCGTTTTTCCTGTGTTTCTTTTTTGCGCATGTGCGCGCGCGCCCTGTGTAGTCATATCACACTTTAATTTTATCACTGGTTGTATAGTTTTGGACCTTTTAGAGATTGTTTTGTGGTAATTTTTGTCCATGGGTGACCTCATAACTGTTTGACGATGATGGATTCTTGTAACCATTTACGGAAAAAATTTCAGTGATAACAAACCCTTTTGAGCCTAGATTTAAATCAATGTGGCATGTGGGTTTCCAATGGGAATGAATCCAAGCTACAAGATCTTTCTCATTTGGCAAGAGATCAAGAAACTTGTCGGTTAACGTGTAATATTTCATATGATGAACGTAACCTCCCAATGTTTGTGAGTGAATATTGTACATTGGAACTTCATCAGATTTTGGGATGCAGTGTCCAAGTTTCCAATTTGCATTCTTGACCTCAGAATGTTGAACATCTGGCATGTGCTCCTCGAGTGTGGGGGTTTTTGTTCTGGGATTAACATTAGTGATAGGGTCTTGATTAGTGATGGGTGGTCCATAGGGTCCAGAGTATGATTGATTGTGACGAGTGGAGGTGGATGTAGAGGGGCCTGACCCCCCCTTTGGTGCCATTAGCGTCAGAGATGACCTACATCAAAGGCTAGTCAAAGAAAAACCAAAGCATTTTTTCCATAAACATTTGCTATATGTGTACAAATCTCATCTTGGTCACACCTAAATTTACAAAAACATTTATTGTGGAGTGTGATTCCTTAGGATATGGAATTGATGCAATTTTAATGTAATAATAAAGGCCCCTTGCCTTTGAAAGTAGCCAACTGAAAAGAAAAAACTTAGTCAAACCCATTTATGAAAAAAAAATGTTGGCCATACTACATGTAGTTTAGAAATGGAGCCCTTACCTAATAGGAAGACACTTCAAAGTAAAAACATATCATTATAGTTTGAAGTACTTCTTGGAGGAACGATGATATTTAGAAGAGCAACAAAAATGGGTTACAAAGATGCTAGGTTATGAATTTGAAATTATCTACAAAAAAGGAAAAAATAATGTTGTGGCAGATGCCCTTTCAAGGAAAGAATAGGAAACAAAAGGTTCACTATGTGTTATTTCTACTCCTCAATCTGATTGGGTGGAAGAAGCAAGGATAGAATGGAAGCAAGATCAAGAGGTATGCAAGATCATTCAACAACTACAAAAGGACCCCAATTCATTAGATAATTTTGTATGGAAGAATGATTTTCTATGGTATCATGATCACCTATATGTATGTAAGAATTCAAAACTCAAATAGAATTTCCTTCTATAATTTCACAATTCTCTTATAGGAGGACATTGAATATTCTTGAAAACTTACCACGTGATCAAGAAGGATTTTTTCTGGGAAGGTCTTAAATCTGATGTTCAAAATTTTGTGTCTAAATCTTTAGTCTGCCAACATAATAAGGGAGAGACAATCAAGACGCCAAGTATCATACAACCATTAGCTATACCAAGTCAATGTTGGGAATAAGTTTCAATGGATTTTATTACAGGTTTACCAAAATCCGAAGGAAATATTGTCATCATGGTAGTAGTGGATCAACTGACAAAGTATGCCCATTTTTTCTCTCTTTCTCATCCTTTAAAAGCAATTACAATAGCCACAAAATTCATGGAAATAGTTCAAAATAGACATGGAATCCCCAATATTATTGTAAGCGATAAGGATCCAATTTTCACTAGAAATTTTTGGACTTAATTATTTTCTTGTTTGGGTGCTTAATTGGCTCACAACTCATCTTACCATCTTCAATTCAATGGGAAAAATGAGATTGTGAATAAATTTCTAGAAGGATATCTTCATTGCTTTGCATATGATAAAAAAACACAATGGGTCAAGTCGTTTCCCTTGGAAAAATGGTGGTACAACACATCCTTACATACGTCATAAAAAATGTCCCCATTTCTGGTACTTTATGGATATCGTTTAGGGGACCAACAAGAGGTTTTAAAACTATTAAAGGACAACTTGTTTATGGCACAAAATAGGATGAAACAACAAGCCAATCAACATCACAGTGAAAGGTAATTTGAAGTGGGGGATTGGGTATTTCTGAGGCTAATAAACATATAAACAGACGTCCCTCAAGAAAAAAAAATGACAATAAATTATCACCCAAATATTATGGCCCCTATAAGGTTTTGCAAAGGATTGGAACTATGGATTACAAATTGGAGTTTCCTCCATATTCACGTGTACATCCAGTCTTCCATGTTTCTTTCTTAAAGATGGTCATTGGAAACAAGATCCTAGTCTAAACTATTTTACAATATATTAATGAAGAAGGGAAAATCATAATAGAACCAGAAACAATCCTTGAAGCAAGGATTAAGTAGTATAGAAATCAAGCAATTACAGAGTACCTCGTCAAATGGAAGAGCCTACCAGTGGAAGATGTTACATGGGAATATGAGTTATTCTTGCATAAGCACCCATGGTTAGTCAAGTGTCGAGGACAACACTTGTTTGAAGGGAAGGGGCATGTTAATCCCTAGACAAAGCCCCATGTTATGTACAAATCCCCTTATTAATCCCCTTATTGAATTATTACATTTCTTGTGTGATATTTTTATGTAGGATAGAACCCCTTCATTATAGTTGTACTCTCTCTCTCTCTCTCTCTCTCTCTCTCTCTCTCTCTCTCTATATATATATATATATATATATATATATATATATATGACCTAGTCTTAGGACCATATTATCTCATCTCATATTGTACTCTGAATTGGATATATTGTAAAAGGAGGTTTCCCCCTCGAAGTGGATTATATTCATTTAATTTTTATCATTTTTTAAGGCATTGGATCATAACACACCGCAAGGAACAAACTACTGGACTTCAAGGGTGAAGCCAAGAATGGTCCAAGGCGTAGTGAGGATTCCCAAGTTGAGAAGATAGAAGGAAAGGGTAAGAAGAAATATAAGGGGAAAACAAATACATTTGGAAAGGGTAGTGAAGATCATTCCAAACAAATGGACACACCAAAAGACAAGTTGATTTCATGTTGGATTTTTTCCAAGGAGTACTATGCGAAGAATTTTCCCTTGAAGTAGAATTTGAATGTCTTGAAAAATGTGTAAAACCCATCTATTGTAGTTTTGCAGGTCTTGAATGTGATCATGGAGGGAGGACCCATGGAAAGTCAAGAGAAAGACATGACACTACTTTTCCATGCGTAGGCCGAACTCAATGGGAAGTCAACTATTGTAATGGTGGACAATGGATTGACTCATAAATTCATAAGGGAGGATGTGGTGCAGATACTTGGGTTGTATCTTGAGCTGATGCAGACTTCCTTCAAATATAGCAACTCAAGCGTAGAGAGAGTCATTGACATAACCAAAGATGTCTCATTGAATCTTGGAGAGTGGAGATAAAGTGTGAGTTTCACCATTGTTCCCATGGACGATTTTGAGGTTGCGTTGGGGTAGGAGTTCACGAGGAAGAAGAAGGTGTCACCTATTCTACACATGTATAGTTTATCCATATTTGTTTGCCAAACTCCATGTTTGGTTCCTACCATGAGGAGGAAGAAGGAGATAGACATGCATATGTATTCCTTGAGACTAATTGTTGTGAACAATTAGAATGAACAACCTTGTGATGAAAAACTTGGACAAGGTGGGGTGGTGGTTGAACGACCTATTGATGCCAAAAAACTGCCCCTTTACTTTTTACTTTACAAGCGGAAGGAAAATCCCCCCCCCCCCCAAACTAAAATTTCATCTCTAATTTCTAATCCTCTACTGCTTGAGCCAAATGTTAATTATTTTCCTACCTTGAGGGAGTCGGGGGTTTAATATTGATTGATGATTATATTTTATGGAGGTTGGTTATCCATTTTGATCTTATGATTCCAAACATCTTCATAATGCTTCTTGAGACATGATGTTTCATTGACATTTTTATGATGAAATTGACATGTTACTTTCATACCTTTTTCAAATTCCAAAGTGCTTGATGATTGTATGTGGTAGTAGGGTTTAATGTTCTATTTATGGTTTCTTTGAATGAGTTTGTTGTTGATGATTTTTCTGATTGACTAACTCAAATTATGCATCTTCCCTCTTACATGTTGTGATTCATGTTTTCATCTTTATGCTTTCGCATGCGGACTATACTCTTCTATTTTGAACTCTAAGTCCAAATTGCAAAAACACTAATCCTTGTTTCAAGTTGAGGCTAGGCACATGTAGTATCAAGACGCTTATCTATAACCACCCATTATTATTGTTGAAGAAACTAATACTCATTTATAATTTTTCTTCAAGGAAGGGAATATAATACTTATCACATATTGGAAAGTCTTCTTTTGATAGCAAGACTGATCTCATTTTTCTATTTTGCAAGAGCAGGTTCATGGGGCCACATCATTTACATGACTGCTCCAGCCTTGAGATGCAAGTGGGGAAATCTCTTAATCCTTATCCATATCCTTGACCTTGATTCTCACTCAGACTTCCCCTTATCGAGAAGAGAATTACCTTGGCTTGTAGTTGCCTTGAGGTATGAAGCTCCCAAGGCTATCAGATCCACCTTTCTTATAGGCTTGTCCCTACGCCTTTTTATATTGATCTCTACTAGACTCCTTTTTCAGCCTTCCCTCTCTCTAAAACTCAGGCCTAGGCCCATTGAGCTTCACAGATGTAATTCTTTGTCATGTCATCACCTAATGTATGTTCACTATCTATCGCATTTGTATCATGCATAGTGTTTTGGCGTAAGGTCCTTTTCCTTGACTTGATCGTCTTCCTACTCCCCACGATCTTAGTAGTACCACCCTCTGAGATGTGCATCTTGATTACGTTGACCTGTGTTGTGCGTCTTGGTTGGCGTTGATATCGTTTTACCATTCGTCACTACTTGTGACATTGATTCATTCCATGAAGTGTTGTCTCCTTCCCTTTGTCACTTTCCATTCATTGCAGTTGAATCACATTGTTCTTCATCACCATACGACATAGCTCCTCTCTTTGATGCCCGATTTCTCAAAACCTACCTCATATGTCTTATTCCTAATTTTGGCCTCTAGGTGCGAAACCCTGACCGATGGAACCATGAGGGACATGGAACCTTGAATTTGGTGTATTTTGTCCTAATTTCCCAATATATATATATATATATATATATATATATATATATATATATATATATATATATATATATATATATATATAT
>ML777623.1:479177-526585 GCA_009831015.1 Picea engelmannii | reverse complement strand
CAATATATATATATATATATATATATATATATATATATATATATATATATATATATATATATATATAGATATATATTATTTTTTAAAAATTTTTATTATTTATTTATTTTTATTTTTATTTTTATTTATTTATTCTTATTTTACCCTTGGTTTTTGTAAAACCACATGGTTTATTTTCCCATGGTTTTCCCCTAGAATTACTTTAGATATTTATTTTTACATAAGGGAAAACTAATTCACATTAGATATTTATCTTTACTTGGGGTAAATATATTTTTGCACGGATAATTCATTTGTGTTACATAAACAAACCATTTATTACCCAGTGTGTTTTGACCAAGACCTAAGGTGTAATATGTACATCCTTATTTTTTTAATTTTTCTTTTCATATATTCGTAAAACAAAAATAAAAATAAAAAACAATTTGACTTTTCATTCTTTTATATATATATATATTTTCATTTTTTTTTTTAATTTCATTTTTTTTTTTGTTTCCCTTTACAACCCTAAACCCTAAGTTGTACATACCCATTCTATTTTTTATCTTTTGATTTAATTTTAATTTAACCTTTTTTATTTTTACCCTCACTCACCAAAATCTTAATGTAATTTGCATGAGACCTCTCCCCATGTCTCTCCCCATTGGTCCTCTCATTTTATTCATGATAATTCCCATAAAAAATTAGCAATTAAGACAAACCCCCTTATTTTTCGGGAATCCTTCCTATCTTCATGAAATCCCTCCCCTCCTTCCGAACAAATTTGAAACTTCGTGAATATTTTATTATGTTCCCCAAGAATAAGACATAAGAAAATTGAACCTAACTTTAAATTATATTATTATTTAAATCGCTCAATGGGAGGGGTTGTCATAATGATCCATCCAAGTCTTTAACATAGTTAACCCTCAAGAGGAAGATTATTTTATTATATTAATGTTTTTCATGGGAGTCATCTTTATCGGAAGTTACCAAGGGTTACTACTTGACCTCCCTACCAACCATCCCCGAGGACTATGCAATACATTGCGGAGAATTTAATTTAATATATATATTGAAAAATGTGCACCCACCCATTGAAATAAGCATTATTTTAATAATATTATGGGAGAAAGTGCACTCAAAAAGGGAGGTATATTAATTTAATATTATATTAAGAGTCTTCATCATCAGAAACCTAGCTCACGGGGGAGCTTATGAAGAGCGTGTCATTGGGAGTATGAAAAATCCCTCATCGTCAGAGAAATCATAACACATATCACCACCCTTACCATAAGACCCCGATGAGAAACCATTTCACCATGAAATATTTTAATATTTTGGTTTGAAGGCTATTTTAATAATATGTTGGAAGAGATGCACCAATTGAAGAGTATTGTTTAATATTATTTGAATATTATGGGGAAGTGTGCCTACATTGGAATAATATTATTTTAATATTTTATAACCCATTGGGAAGGTACGTCCCGACCCCATGTCCTCAAAGAGTTACCTATGAAAAGTTACCAAGACTTACCTTCGCCTACCAACTCTCCCGATGATGACCATGCATTATATATCCACGGGAATTGGGGGAATATTTTAATATTTTTATTTTCACCTTAGTGGGGGGTTATTAAATTATTTTAATTTTAATTTCTATATAGATTAGGGGTATTTTTATTAATTTTGTTTAATAATTTTAATTAACATAGGTTAATGTAATTAATTTTTCTATTTCCTATTTTTTTTTTATTATTTCCCTAATTTTTGGAGGAAAATTAGCTAAAATGGTATTACAAGCCCTGGGTCCTATGCCTTACCACGTTCTTATTCAAATTAGTTATAGCGGATAAATCCATTCAAACCACTAAGTGTTGGATTCTATTATGCATTTGGGATTTTTATTTGTAGGTTAAGGATCAACGACCCAGATTCACCCACAGGCATGATCGAAGGTCGTTGAGAATCATTTTTCAAATGGGAATAACTTGAGCTATAGATGTAAAAATTGAGCCCGTGATACCTCATTGGAAATATATCAGATAGAGGAATGCATTGGAAGAGGTTCATCATGTCTGAAATGTAACAAAAAACCTCAGAAATTGCAGAAAATAGCAGGCTACGTATTTGGGTGTAGAAATAACTGTGAAGAATTCAAACAACCATATCTAGGGCTATAAGAAACGAAATCAAGCCCGAGATAGATCACTGGAAATTTGGAAGAAAGAATAACAAGATGAAATAGCAAATGTTGGCAAATTGAGATCATAAATTCTCTGAAAAATGTAGAACATAGAAGATGCCTAAATTTAATTGATGAACGGCTATGCTATGCTCCATTAGTAATATAGGAAGCCATAGTAACCAAAATTAGACCAGCAAGAGCATGATTGAAATCTGAGACAGAGGAGAAGAATCCAGAATTATCTTAACCAACAGAAAAACACCAAAATCATCCAGAAACGCCACGAGGAATAGATGATAACACCAACAGGCAGAGTCAAGAACAATTTCAGATGAATATAATTTACATAAACCACCTGAGGGAGAAAATAACTACTAAAGAGTCTCTTCAATGTATATTTTAAATCTCCCATGTTCATTTTTGAAAATGAAAAATAAATTTGGAATTTAAAAAGACAAAATGAAGGGAAATGAATTGAACAACCGCAAGAGCTGGAGAGTCTCTATTGTATTATAAAAGAAGACTCGTTATATAGAATAAGAGAATTTTTACCTTTGTAAATGAAATATGGTACTATTACTTAAGAATGAATAAAGAGAAAGAGACATTATGGGAACTTGTGATTTTGGTAGTTGTACATGAGACTAGTCTTTGTGCATTTGTCTTCTGCTTGAGTAGCATAGAATTTTGTTGTATAAACTATTTCTGAATTTTATTCTAGATGCTCACATTGTCACACGTTCCCTTATGAGTACACAAATAATGTTATGAATTCATTGTAAATCTAATTGTTTGTGTATCTATAACATTATTGTTATCACTTATCGTTAACAGGCATTGATTATTTCTGGTTCTGATGATATTATCTCTCACTATACTCATTCTATTAGTTTTAATCCTAGGATAGGTTGGAAGTAGTTAGCTTAGATTAGTTTTCTTCCAGTTATATTAGAATTAGGATTAATTAGAAATATTTGGGGGACAATTCATTATGTTTCTAGTTTTTATTCTTTTAATTCTTAGCGGCAACCAAGCACACATACTAGTTAGCAACACTACACCAAATGAGAGTAGGTCTAATTGGCGATTGGGAATTTTCCCTTACCTGATTGACAGGCCATTTGGATCCGTCAACACGACCCCAAAAAATGAACGAAGAAAGGTTAATTTCAATAGAACTTTGACTCACTTGTGTTGACGACATTATGGTAGACATGGTGAAAGCAATGGATAACTTGGAAGACACTTATTTAAGCAAGTACGAAGTTTCATAGTGAGGATTGGAGGAGGTCATATGAAGAGGATGCTTGAGATGTTTTATGGAAAAGGGAGGATCCATCTGTAAAACAAGAATATGGGAAGGTGATGCAACGACCTTGGTATATGAAATCCAAGGAAGAGGTCGATCCATCCTCTAGAAAACTTGGGTAAGGTGAATGGTCGCACGACCCTAAACTTGAATGAATCCTTGAAGAGAGTGAATGTAAAATAGGGTCAAATGTACCTCTACTTATTTACATAATGTATAATAATGGTGACTCTCCGCAGATCATTATGGGATGAGTTGGGGATGATGGGGATGACTTGGGCAGCCATCATCCTTCATCTTCACACTAAGGACACAACATGATTGGCTCATTTCCACAACGTAGGTAGTAAATCCTATGGGTTTCTTAAGGAAGGTGCCTTAGCTAATTTGAAGATGTGAATATTGATGGTTTTTAGGAACATAGTGGGTGACTTGATAGTCATGGGAAAGGTATAGAATTTTTCTTGGAATCCATGGAGAGTTTCAAAGGTTGATGAGTTTGTGAAAGAAAAGGGAATTTGAGCATGAGGAAGTGAGTTCTTGTGACTTAGGCATGATGGTTGGATTATCTAACCAAACAACATGAGTCATGAGGGGATCCAACACATGAAAGTATGAACGAATGAACTAGAGTAAAGACATAACAACAGGTCGATGAGATATGGCACTTGGTGGATTCATATATCTTCCTAAGGGAAGGTTGTTTGGAAGCAGTTGCAACACCAAGTTGAAGAAAAGATATGTAAGTGGGGAAGGTGAATCATGGAGCTTGTGTTGGATATATGCTTCTAGGGATGAAAGCAACTTGTAGTGGGGAAGGATGTAAATCCTCCAGCACCAGTCAAGCGCATGAACCATCTTGGAAATATCAGAGATGAGTTCGATCAATGAAGTTAGTGAGAGCATGCATGGTTGGGAAAGAAACCATATTATAAAAGCGTGGATAGGAGTTCCTTGGGCACACAACTTGGGAATGCATACCAAAGAGGACTTGTACCCCTTTACCTTGTGACATATGCGATGTGGTTGTGGATGGGAGAAACTTTCTCGAGTTTCACAAAGCATGTACAAGGTTGATTTGGATAGGTGAGTAGGTGAGCCTAGCGCGTGCACAAGACAACGAACTTGGCACATAAGAACTCGGTAAAGAAAGTGAGATGAGACATAGAAGAACTCCGTTGTGGCATGAACTATAACACACCTGATCCCCCTAAACATGCTTAGGTTGGTGGGATGTTAAAATTCCTCTTTCAAGGTGACTATATTCTCAGGTTTTAACCCCAAGGGTGGAAATGTTCTCATATAGAGTTTTCCATTGACTATCCTTGCCACCAGAAATAGGTTCTAGGATAGTAGGAAATGGCCCACCAAATCCCTATAGGATTTTTAGTGTACCATGCCATCTATCCTACGTGATTGTCGTGTGGTATCCTCTATGTGCCTACTTGGACAGACAGGTGGGTGTGTGCGCTGGTGTGGCGGTGACATGTCTTCAGACACGAAACACTCTAGATATAAATACCTCAATAGAAATATTATACACATTTGGGGAATGAACTCATCCAAATAGATAGATATGGTTTACCCAGACACACCTTAATCGATGGTTGACGACGGGTTGGACTTTCCCTCTTTGGAATGAAGGTTGTGCAACCCATAATCCTTCCTTCTGAACATTTCTTCCTAACCATATAGTTCTCTATAGATCCAATGGATGGGAATTTAGGGTGATCAACGGTCCCGAATCACTCGAAACCCCTATTCCACACAATAGTTAGTGATCACACCGAAAATCCTTCAATCGATCAATAGGTGGGGTTCACAACAAAATATATGGTTGAGATATTACCGGATCAACTCCTTCACATATCAATGGCCCACGTCCACTCGGGATCTAGCTATCAAAAAACAAAGACTTCTATGACCTTATGGTTCTTCATGAACAGTTCCTTCCAAATTGGGGTCTCTAACAGGTCTGACGGTCATCAAACCCGTGGATCTAACAATCAAGTTTTCCTTAGGATATCAGATCCACTTAACAATTAATGGGTGACACAACTCTGATAGGGTTTTCTATCATGATGACCCACAATGATATCAACAGTTCATATCTCATCAATCAGAACTAATGACAGATCTACCACCCTATTTTATTCATACTTTCACCTTCGGGCTTTCTCCATCGGGAGTTCCTTCCACACAATCCTCAGGGATTATTTCAAATGTCACATCCCAACAAGATTGGAGGGTTGGTCCAGAAATGGTTCTATGGTCCAAATATGTTTGGTATGACCTCCAGGTAGATCGACGCCTCTCGTTGACTCAGAATACTCCCGTCGGGAATTTTACCTTGACAGTTCCAAAAGGTTCTTCCGATAACCCACTTCCAAAGGGATTCATATGAAACTCATATATCTGAGAAACATTCAGGATCAAATCTCTTCATCAAATATACAACTGAGGTTACCCTGCGGTTTTTAATAGGAAACTCGATTAGGGATACAAGGTGACATTATATGAATTATATATTTTCCTTCCTCATACTATCTACAAGGATTTATCCCCAACTCCTTGGAACTTTGACCCACATCCTCAATACTTAGGCGGCGCCTCTTCAACATCCCTCAGAAGTGAATATTTTCTCATCCTGTAAACTTTCTATTCAAAGACTAGGGGAAATCACAGAGTTACAGACTTCGTTAATCAGGATTCCATTACATAATTTTTATAGGTAACCAACCAATTTGGAAATGAACTCATTAGGTGAAAAGTTTCATATTTTAATATTCATTCAACACATTAAACCAAAATGAAAGGATTCATATTAATTAACCATTAATTACCAAATACATTTAAGAACACTTATATATTTCAGATCAAAATCCAACCTGATAACTGATTGAGGGTGAATTTATTTCCACACATTCATAGGCTCTACTACACTTTTATTTTCTACAGAAATCCACCCCCCTACCAGGACATGATACCACCATGGGAAATCTCACAAGTTGGATCTCAGGTTAAGGTTTTGATCATGAATGTTAATCTCATTCACTAAATTGGCAACATCAAGACTCCCGTCTTTCCACTGAGTCAAAGGCCACCATGAGATTACAAGATGCCTTCTTAGTTGTATTTATTCTTCAGAAGGGGGTTCCTTCACTACTTCATGGTCCCTCAATTCCCTTACCAGTGTTGGATTATTTCCATCAAGCATCAACTAGAAGTCCCCTCCGCTCCAATATGGATTTGGGTATTCTACATTCTAATTTCGACCATTATTTTCTTGGGAAAAATTCTTATTTTCCTCATAGGAACTTCTCAGTTCTCTTTTTTCTCTAGTCATTCTTGTGTGCTCTATATTCACACTCATACGATCCCTTTCTCTCTCTCATGCCACTTTCATTCACTATCTCTCTCTCTCAAGCCACTTTCATTCACTCTGGTTCCTCATCTTACTTCTGTCAGAAGTAGCCCAGGGAGTCAAGATCCCAAATCAAAGGGGAACCTCCATGGTACTCTTGGATAATAGCTTAAACTGACCTAGTTACTTTTCCATGTATACTTCTGAAGGTAGCCATAACTGTTCAAACTACCGGGTCCCATCCTTATTAATTGGTTTTCTTGTGAACAAGGAAAGACAAGGTACTTCAGGAAAATTTATTGATTTGAAATTATTCAGGTGGGGGTTGGGATTATTGGAAATAAATGGAAATTCCTAGTTCCCCCTCACCAATTCCCACTCTTGGTATCATGACCAGTACTACAAGGATTCCCCTTCAGTCAGCTGGTTGGAAATTTTGTTAAACATAAAACACAATTATAGTGTTCATCAATTACAATCATGAAGTCTTAATCATAATTACAAACTTTGGGAAAAATGGGGTGTTACATTCCCCTCCCCCTTAAAGGAAACATCATCCTCGTTATTTTATCACCATATACACAAATTTATACAGAGAAAAAAATAGGTATTCCATACTCATGGCATCCTCCAATTCTCACATGGCCTCATCTCTCCAAAGTGATTACATTGTACCTTGACCGGCATGAAAACTTGATTTAGGAGAAATGTCTCCCTCCTGTCTAAGATGCATTTAGGATTAGGATAGAATTCTCCCTCTAGTTCGACCTATATCACAATCCAATCAATAACATGATTAGAATCATAAATATATGTATTAAGTAAAGATACATGGAACACATTGTGAGCTTTAACTGTAGGTGGTAGAGCAAGTCGGTATGCTACTGCTCCCACTCTTTCTAGGACTTGAAATGGTCCACAATAGTGGGGCACTATATTGTCACAATTTCCCATTATTAGGGATATCCTCTTGGGCTTCACCCTGATATGCACACGATCTCCCACCTTGAAACCCTTGAGAGTGATTTTGTTATCTGCATATATTTTTTCTCTACCCTAGGCCACCTTCATATTTTTCCTAATTCTAATCACTTCCTGCTCCATATATTTCAATAGGTCTGGTCCAAGTATGATCATGTCTACTGGATTCTCCCAATTGATCGAAACTATGCACTTTCTACCATACAAAGTTTTTAATGGGCTCATCTTTAGTGACTCTTGGTAGCCATTATTGTAGGAAAAATATACTAAGGGTAGATATTCTTCCCACTGCTTGGGTTAATGCATAACATACATCCTCAACATATCTTCCAACACCCTATTTACCATCTTGGCTCGTCCATCTGTTTGGGGATGGTAAGTTGTGTTGAATGCTAATAGTGTTCTAAAGGCTACAACCATGATTTTACAGAATTTCGAAGTGGATTTTGCATCCTGATTTGAAATAATGGTCTTGGGAATACCATGCAATCTAAATTTTTTCTTTATAAAAGCATCAACAACATATATAGCTTTATAAGTGGACTTTATTGCAATAAAATGAGATTACTTTCTTATTTTATCCACCACTACCATGATTGCATCATGTTGCCTAGTTTTTCTTGGCAACACTATGATAAATTCCATGGAGATAATCTCCAACCTCCATTCTCGAATTTGCACTGGTTACAAAAATCCTATTTGGTTTTGTGCTCGACCTTAATTTGTGGGAACTCCAAGCACCTAGAAATATACTTTGCAATGTCATTTTTCATTCCTGGCCAATAATATAGTTGTCTTACTATAGTTATCATCTTTTGATAACCAAGATGACCCACATAAGGTCTCTTGTGAAATTTTTCCATTATGATTTCTTTTAGCTCTGTCAAATCATATATGTACAACCCGTTGTTGTACACCAACAACCCATTTTTTGTGAGTTGGTATCCCTCATAATTTTTCCTTTTTTGTTTTTGCTGCAATATTTCTTTCACTATATTAAAGTGTTCATCACTTTGTGAGAGAGTTATGATTCTTTTTTTGAGATCATATTCACACATGCTTGTTGTTGCTAAGTGTATCGTATGTAAACTTCAGCTAAGTGCATCTTCCATTCAATTTTACTTTTCTTTTGTATGTTTGATTTCAAAATAGAACTAATTGATTAGTTCCATCCACCTGGACTATATGGAATTTAACTGTGGTTGGTCAAATGGATATTTTAGTCCACAATGATTTGTCATCAAGAAAAATATATTTCCAAGCAGATAGTGCCTCCACTTTTTTAAAGCATGCACAATGGATACAAGCTCCAAGTCATGAGTGAAATAATGTTGCTCCTGCTCATTCAATTTCCTTGATTCATAGAAAATAGCATGTCCCTCTTGCAAGAGAACTCCACCAAGTCCCTCCTTGCAAGCATCGGTACAAACTAGAAAATATGTTTTAGGGTTTGCAATTTTTAGGAAAGGGGCATTGGTTAAGAGGTGTTTTAGTTGCCAAAAGATGGTCTCTCACTCTACTGACAAAACAAAATCCACCCCTTTTCTCTATAATGAGGTGATATGATGACTGATATTGGAAAATACCTTAATAAACCTCTTGTAGTATCCATCTAATACCATAAATGATATTACCTCACATACATTTAGAGGAGCTTGTTGGGTTAAGTAATTGTTATTTTAATACACCTTTTACTTGTCAATATGGTTCACAAACTTGTGAGTTGTATACACAATATGTGCAGGTAAAATATTGGAGTTTAAACTATTCTAACCTCTCAGGAGACAAGTGAACCACACTACAATCCAATCATTCATCAAAACACTAAGAAAATATCAAGCAAATCATATTGAACAACTTCGCTTTGTCCAAAAGGCTGATATCAAGTATGAGAAGAATTTAATAGCTTTGAATGTAATGCATAGAGAATTGATATATGTATGATCATTTTATTTGATTTGTTGTCATCCTAATTATCAATCAATGGATGTTTGAATTGTTCACACACAAAAGGAATCAAAATGTTGGTAAATGACTTAAAGACAAGGACCACTGACTAATTCTTTTGTCAAATATCCTTTCAAGACCCAAGATGCAATCTTTCACTTATCAATATAAGTGTTCATGCTCTTTTGTTTGAGGTTAGATTTAAAAAAGAGAATCCTAGCTACCGTCCATAATCAAATGAAATAGAGTACTAAAATGTGACCACAAGTTCTACTTAGAACCATCTATTTGAATCAATCAACTTATAAATATATTAAATTCCTATTCATGAGCTACGGATATTAAGTTGGATGTATCAGTTTGAAAGTAAATCTAAAGATAAATAAGTCTTAACACTTGAATTAATAATTAATACACCCAATGTGACAAATAGATGGTGGTGTTGCACTCTTGTATCCAGGAAATTTGCCTATTTACATATATGACTCAATTTTCATTAATTGTGTTGTATTAACTAGCTATTGAAACAACAATAAATATTTCAAAAAGGACCAATTACCAATCCCTTAGGATCAATTCTAACAAAAGGGTCGAAGACACTTCTTCACCTCAAGGTTTTCATGTCTTTCTATTAGTGATTGAATTGATTTTTTAGAGGATTGTGCAATTGTAATCCTAATCAAAACTCTATAGATTGAATTAATCAGAGAATTAACTAAAATTTCAATGGAACAAAAAACCATAAAACCTTAGATACTTATCCCTGAAAAATTTCAAACATTTTTACTTGTTATCTCTCAAGATGAAATGATCTACCAATCTCATCACTCCTAATACCATAGGTTGTAAACAAGAGGAAAATGATTAACTCTATGAATCTTTTACAGGTCAAAAGCTAATTGCAATCATGAAATCATTAATGCAACATAAACAATATAAAACTAAATATTATTGTAGCATATAAAACTACTCTAGCAATAATATAACACAAACATTGTGTCTCGGGTTGGTGGGCCCTTTCCAACCGGTAGGAAGCTCTTACGACTTATATTATCAGAGTCAATATAACACCATACACCAGAATGGGTGCTTGTACTAAAACAAAGTATGATATTACAACATGCACTCCATTACATATATCAATTCTGATGAATAACAACAGTGGATCAAGGATTATTTTGGCTCCAAACTCAATAGATACAATATCACATATTTTAAGTCTTTATTACATTCAAAATTTACATACATGTATAAACCGTAAGCAAGGCAATTAGATTATTCTTTGTGCTCTCGTGAACTAGAGGTTAAAAAATAAAAAAGATGAAAACATTTCGACCATGTTTTCTTCACACAATCCACTTGGGTAAACTTAGCAATTGCGATGACCTCGAGGAAATCGATTTTAATATCATGTTATCCATATGACATTGAATGCATACGAATAACACTTTCATTATCATCTCTAAGATTCACCCGCGAACTACCAGGGTTCAAGAAGGATTTGAACCTATGTTTGACCAGAGCCTGATTCTTTCATGGAAGATATAGAGATCGAGCCAAAGGACACAAACCATGCTGGGGAATGGATCTACAAAACCCATGTGCTCATTTTCCACCTGGTCACGTGCATACATGTGAACCTCCAAGCTTAGGTATCAAAAATCTATATTTGGTACAAGAGCTGAACTAAAATTCTTCATAGGTAATTATTAGTTTCAAAAACTCATTAAAACCTATCAAAAACTTAGGAAATAAAATAGAATAAGAAACTATTACCTATTAAACACTTATTGCAAGGTTTTAGGCATAGGAGCATGGATTTATAGGATAATGGGGCTAATTTCAGGTATAGAAGTGGAATTATAATGATAACAGTGGCATTTGAACATGAAACAATGTGAGGCCAAAATCTCCCCCACACCTGTTTACTTGCATGTCCTCATGCAAGAAGCATCATTATGTAAACATCATCTTCACATAATTGATCACAAAACTAAATCATCCATGAATGGCTAGGAGAGCTCAACTACATTGATCAAAATGTTGGGACCCCCTCTAGTCCTAGTTATCCTCTCACTGCACCTCCTCTCTTCTGGATGAGTAGAATTCATGATCTTCTTTTGCATCTTTCGATTCTCATAATGTAGCTTCTTTGTTTCTTCTTGGAGGTTATGGATTTTTACTTTTAGTAGGTCATTTTCGTTTTGTATGCATCAATTCAGTATTGTCCTCTCCATGGATTCTTTCTTCAACTTTTTAATTTTTCGATTCCTTCTTTTCACCTTTTGTGTTTGTTCATCTGATAGTGGACCTGGTTCATTATGCCCAATATATACATTATAAGAGGGTTTAGGAGGTGTGTTCTCTAGAGTATTTGAAGCCTTACTCCTTTGTTTCTTTGCAATTTTAAAAATATCTACTAATGTTTTATCATCTTCTCCCTCATTGTTTACAAAAAATGGAAACTATTCCATTGCCTGCTATTGATGAGAGGAGGGTGTCGTCTAATCACTATGATGATTTGGAGACGATACCCAAACATTGTAAAGAGTAGGGGTTTCCACCTAAATACCAAGCCCATGTTTGGCCATATTTTTTGTAATTATGTGAGCTGGGGATGGTCTAGACAATGGCTCCACTAACGGGTTAACCTTCACAACCTTTCTCTTTCATTGGTATTCAAGAGGAGAGATGAAACCCTTGGCTCTATAGGAACCGATTTCTTCATCTAGACCCTTTTTGTTATTATCATCACCCTATGTTGCTTGGTTCCCTGCCACTACCTCGTTAGGTTATTCATTACATTTATTTTGACCAATAAAATTTTCCCATGAATCGTTCCTCCTACCCAACTATGATACATTCAATATTTTCACTAGGACATGATGATATAGACTCTTGTGAGGGTCCTTATTGTGATTTCTTACTTGTCTTGACATATTTCTTAAGATCTTCCATAGATAATAAGGAAAATTAATTGTTGATCAAACTCAAAATGCAACAAAATTCTAATGTGATACTGTAAAGTGAGAGCATAACACCCCTCACAAGTCAAATGCTTCTACAAAATTCCCAATGGTTCATGCCATTCATCCTTAATCCAAGCTCGAAGTATTTCCTTCGCCCAATTTGCATTCTAGAACTCTAGCTTCAAAAACCAATTGCAAAGGTTTTGTCCTACGTGACAATTTTTGAACCATTTCTCTCCTTCTCTTGACAATCTTGTGGTGTAGGCAATTGAATTTTCCGACACCTCCATTACAAACTCCCCAATTTGAGCTACAAGTCCACAGAATCCCCTAGAAAACATAATGTCATGTTGTCATTGAACCCTTGGAACTTAACAAAAAATTTGTGCCATCCTGCTACTCTAAACATCTTTCGACACGAGTTATACTTAGGAAGAGCCTCCAGAGCTCACATGGATGTCATCTCATGACGGTAAACCACCATTTTGACTACAATTATTGTGGCAAGGAAAGGAACCTCAACTGTCACGTTCAGAATTATAATGAACAAGGTCTGATAGGAGAAGGTTTGAACAATCACTATTGTTGAAAGCCCACATGATTTTGACGTTGAACAATATGAGGGTAACTCATTTGGAACCCATTTGATGATTCCAAATGAATTATAATAGTCAAATTAAAAAAAAAACACTTTCGCATAGGTTCATGGGTAATTGTAAAATGGTCGAGTCTGTCATTGCAATGAGAAGATCATCATACCCGCATAACCTTAGTACTTAAATCATTTTTAGTTCTAGAAATGTTGTTTCATCAACAAGTGTAAACTTATGGTGAATAACATATGGCCAATAAGTAATATATTCTGAGAAATATGCCACATGGTCAATAGGGTATATGAACATATGGAAGATGCGATTCGACTACTATGCATACAAACATGAGATTTAGTTAATAGGAGAGTGATTCGGATTATTTTCGGCACGAAATGAGAGTGGGGATATAATAAAGAAATTTACAATAATATAACATAAATGTATCATAGATGCAACCATAAACACAGAGATACAATAACACACATTTTTCTATTAATGAGCGAAAATATACAAAGACTGTAAAAATACAGAATGAAAGACTCGCTAGAATGGTGGCAACTTATCTCTGAGAAGAGATGTGTCCTCTACTTGCATTCACAAGAAGATGATTTTACAATGAGGCTCCAAAGGCCTTTTTATCATAAATAAAATCCAAAACCCTAACCCTGGAAGATGAAAAGACAACAATTTTGTGGACCCCATTTTGGGTAGTTTGGTGTATCAACTTACTGGGGTCTTAACTTTGGCATACGTTCTCCATTTGGGGCACAAAATAGCTCGTTGGAAAGGTATCATTAAGGAGATTAATTTTGGGGACTCAATCAGAGACTTTTTATATCCTTGAGAAGCTCTATCCTGAAAAAATTCGTTTAGGCCCTCAAAATGGCCTCGGAAGTTAAAAACTACTAAAAATAGTAAATTACCAAAATTCCCAGAACACTGTTTTGAGCCAGTTGGAAAAGGTGGGTGACCACCGATATCCACCTGGATTATAAGGATAAGGTAGGATTTAAATGTGAAGGAGATATTGTGTATAGTACAATGGTAAGGAAATATTTAAGATATAAAGAAATAAGTGATATGTTTATAACAGTTTAGCAGTGGGAAAAAAGGAAAGGATAAAGAAACAAGTATAAGAGAGTTGAAAAAAGAATTTACTTTGTTCTTAATAGATTAAAAGAGTTTTAAACAAACTTGTTTACCTCTGAATTTGTTCAATTTCCAACTTACACTTGTGAAAGTTATAAAAGCATGCTGAAAGGACCATTGCAAAACATTAACTGGGGAGATCTATTATTGAATTGCACACAAGTAACTTTCTTTGTTTATCATTGAGACATTTGGTACTTTACTCACTGGTTTTATTGCTTGATGAATATTCAAAACAAAGTTACAGGATTTCCTGTACAGTTCATGTGCCAACACAACCACTTTCTTTGCAATTTGTTGATAGTTCTAACTAAAGGGATTGGAGCTAATGAAACCGATGTTTCTTCTAAAGAAGGATTAGAAAAATTGTTATGATTAGAGAGGAATGGATTTCAAATTTTATACATGTTGTAAATATGTTTAAGAACTCAAAAAATCTAAACGTATTCATGATGAAAATAAAAAAACCAAACTGAAAACAAAGGATGATGAATGCGTATTGGTGGTTGATTTTTCCATCCAGTCACATCTTCCACTGAAAATAGATCGGATGATGGAGTGAGAGGAAAATAACTACAATGGGAACATTGAAGAAAGGAGTTGGAGGGACAGAATAGGACTATGCCTCAAGCTCTGCAACGAGGACGAGATCTGATCCCTTAGCATAAGACTTGTTAAAGAAAGAGATAACCTCCTCTTTTTCAGGAAATTGTCTATTTCTAGTTGCCTTGAATCCTATCCCCCTTTTATTCACACATTGCAAACTATTTTTAGAACCACGAACCAAATAGTCTTCACCGAACCCAATCTTGGCACAATTCTATGTAAACAAATTTGTTGAAGTCGAACATAGAAATAAATCAATGGATTACCAGCCACTGATGAACGTTCTTAGCCAATATGGGAATAATCACCATTAATTCCATTGAGTGTCTAGGTTCCTTGGTACATCCTGCGAGGTATGAAAGGATGAGATGAAGTCGAGTCATTTGCAAGATATAAAAAATAGATGGCATTGAGGAATCCCCACTGCCTTCAACAAGATAACCTTCCATTAATGTATGCAAGCCTCTAGGTACCATAAAATGTCTCTAAATCTGACCCAAAATAATGTGTTGGATTCAATGGGGAAAAGTTTGTTAGAAGGATTCAATCGAGAAATGTCACATTTTTGCCTCGTTTTTTGTGTTGCCTCGATTTTCATGTCCATTGTTGGGCGATTTTTCGGCACATGGTTTTTGTTGATGGTTTTCTATTTCCGGTTAGGGAATTAAGGTTGTTGACTAACCCAGGTCATTGGATTAAGGTTTTGGATGCCGATGGCTCCTATATGTATATTGTATTGTAAACAATGTATCAAAATGAATGAATATAGAATATGTTGGTTTTCCCGGTTTGGGTTTCCAGGGGGGGAATATCTATGTAATGTTTTGTATTTTCTATTGTATCTTTTATTTTCTTTTATTGAAAATATGTTTGCAGAAAAATATTGTACAAGGTTAAAATCTACAAACTCATCATCAAATACACCAACATCACCAACCCTAGCCCTCAAATTTGACATCATTCTCTAAAATGTGACGTTTTGAGCCTCTAAGGCCGAACTTTGGGCAAAGGGAGGGCTAGTCTCCTCCTCTAAGGTGTCCTCTCATGCCTCTAAAAGAAGCATTAATCATCCATGTGTCCCTAGGAGAGGGGGAACATCATCCATCCTACGATATTCATGCCCGAAATGAAGGTCTAAGTGACCTTGTGCCTTCACAAAATAGCTTTCCACCTGTCAAGGCCCTGCAAAGACAAGCAAATTCACCCTCCAAGGGCTCACAAGTCACAAGCATCATGTTATGTAGCCATATATAATAAAATAATCACTCGAACATGTGCATCAAATCCCCCCTCTCAAAGTAAACAAATTCTCAAAAACCTTATGCAACTTGCCAAACTTAGGTAGGGGAGTGTTGCCATGGTGACCTATTGGGTGAGTCATTTCCCAAGTCAAGGAGTGTTTCCAAAGTGGACCCTCTCTAAGTCATGTGAAGAGTATGAGGTGGATGGGGATGATACTTTTGGGCGTGGGTTTTTTTGACACACAAAGGCTCATATTGTCTCATTTATATGTGCCTTTGTAGAGGGTGTGCTTCCCTTCATCAACGATGCATGATTTTTCCAAGCCCTATTTTCCATTAATTTGTTAGAGTGTTTCCAAATTGAAGTTAAAATGGGACTTCTACCCAAGCAGGAAAAAAATTTCCCATATTAACTCTACCTTGGTCACACGTGACCATGCTTCTCCAAGTTGAAGATGATATGTGGTACTTCTACCTAACCATGGAAAACATTGCCCACACACGCTCTACCTTGGTTGGCATGTTCAATTAGTTATTTATTTTATGGGTCCCTCAATTTTTTGTGAAAAACATTTCATTGTTATTGGGATCCCTAGGCGAGCATATGGAAGGTTTATGATTGGATTTTATCTTTTTCCAGGTACAAGCCTCTTGGACTTCAGCCCCTTCTTCCCACAAAATGAGGTACAAGCCCGTCATGGGTCAATGTGGCCCGAAAACCCAAAAGATGAGGAAATGAAGGGAAAGAAACATCGAAAGTGGAAAGTATGTGCGTGAGTGGTACGATGACTCATCAAGGAGCCCCCCTAGTAGTAACCCTTTCCCCTAGCGTGATCACATGCTAGGATAGCAATGTCAACCACCAAGGTCAAATAAGGAAAAGAACATAATTTCCAAGGACAAGGACCACTGACTAATTCTTTTGTGTAATATCCTTTGAAGACGCAGGACAAAATCTTTCACTTATCAATATAAGTGCTCATGCTCTTTGGTGTGAGGTAAGATTTGAAAAAGAGAATCCTAGCTATTTTCCATAATCAAACGAAACAGAGTACTAAAATGTGACCACAAGTTCTACTTAGAACCATCCATTTGAACCAATCAATTTATAAAAATATTAGATTCCTATTCATGAGCGACTGATATTAAGTTGGATTTATAAGTTCGAAGGTAAATATTAAGAGAAATAAGTCTTAACGCTTGAATTCATAATTAATACACCCAATGTGACAAATAGATGGTGGCATTGCACTCTTGTATCCAAGAAATACTCTAGCAATAATATAACACAAGCATTGTGTCCCTGGTTGGTGGTCCCTTGCCAACCGATAGCAAGCTCTTAAAACTTACATTATCGGAGTCAATATAACACCATATACCGGAATGGGTGCTTGTATTAAAACATAGTATGATATTACAACATGCGCTCCATTACATATATCAAGTCCGAGTAATAACAATAGTGTATCAAGGATGCTTTTAGCTCCAAAATCGATAGCTACAATATTACATATTCTAACTCTTTATTACATTCAAAATTTACATACATGTATAAACCGTAAGAAAGGAAATGAGATTATGTGCTATCATGAACTAGAGGTTCAAAAGTTAAAAAAGATAACAACATTTCGACCATGTTTGATTCACACAATATACTTTGGTAAACTTATCAATTGCGATGACCTCGAGGAAATCAATTTCAATCTCTTGTTATCCGTATGAAATTGACTGCATACGAATACCACTTTCATTATCAAATGGAAGATTCAACCGCGAACTACCTGGGTGCTAGAAGGCTTTGAACGTATGTTTGACTAGAGCCTGGTTCTTTTGTGGAAGATCTAAAGCTCCAACCAAAGGACACAAACCATGCTGGGGACTGGATCTACAAAACTCATGTGCTCATTTTCCACCTGGGCACATGCATACATGTGAACCTCCAAGCTCATGTATCAGAACTCCATATTTGGTACAATAACTGAACTAAAATTCTTCATAGGTAAATATTAGTTTCAAAAAAACATTAAAACCTATCAAAAACTTAGGAAATAAAATAGAATAAGCAACTATTACCTCTTAAACACTTGTTTCAAGGTTGTAGGCTTAGGAGCATGGATTTATAGGATAATGGGGCTAATTTTAGATATATAAGTGGAATAATAATGAGAAAAGTGGCATTTGAACATGAAAAAATGTGAGGCCAAAATATCCCCCGCACCTGTTTACTTGCATGTCCTCATGCAAGAATCATCCTTATGTAAAAATCATCTTCACATATTTGATCACAAAACTAAATCATTCATGAATGGCTAGGAGAGATCAGCTGCATTGATCAAAATGTTGAGACCCCCTATAGTCCTAGTTATCCTCTGACTACACCTCCTTTGTTCCGAATGAATATAATTCATGATATTATTTTGCATATTTCTATTCTCATAATGTAGCTTCTTTATTTCTTCGTGGAGGTTCTCGATTTGTACTTTTAGTAGGTCATTTTCTTTTTGTATGCATCAATTCAGTACTGTCGTCTCTAGGGATTCTTGCTTCAACTTTTTAATTTTTCGATTCTTTCTTTTCACCTTTCATGTTTATTCATATGATGGTGGAACAGGTTCATTATTTCCAATAGATACATTATTAGAGGGTTTAGGATGTGTCTTCTCTATAGGATTGAAGCCTTACTTCTTTGTTTCTTTACAATTTTAAAAATATCTACTAATGTTTTATCATCTTCTCCCTCGCTATTTACAAAAAATGGAAACTATTCCATTGTGTTCTATTGATAAGAGGAGTGTTTCTCCTAAGCACTATGATGAATGAGAGACGAGACTTGAACATTGTAAAGAGTAGGGGTTGCCATGTAAATAGCAACCCCATGTTTGGCCATATGTTTTGTAATTATATGAGTTGGGGATGGTCTAGACAATGGCTCCACTAACGGGTTAACCTTCACAACCTTTATCTTTCACTAGTCTTCTATAAGAGAGATGAATCCCTGGGCTCCATAGGATTCGATGTCTTGATATAGACCCTTTTTGTTATTATCAACACCCTATGTTGCTTGGTTCCCTGCCACTACCTCATTAGGTTATTCATTAAATTTATTTTGACCAATAAAATTTTCCCATGAATCATTCCTCCTACCCAGCTCTACTACATTCATGATTTTCACTAAGACATGATGATATAGAATCTTGTGAGGGTCCTTACTATGATTTCTTACTTGGCTTGACATATTTTTTAATCTCATCCATAGATAATAAGGAAAACTAATTGTTGATCAAACTTAAAATGTAACAAAATTCTAATGTGATACTAGAAAGTGAGAGAATAACTCCCCTCACAAGTCAAATACTTATACAAAATAGCCAATGATTCATGCCATTCATCCTTAATCCAAGATCAAGGTATTTCCTTCACCCAATTTGCATTCTAGAACTCTAGCTTCAAAAACCAATTGCAAAGGTCTTGTCCTATGGGACAATTTTTGAACCATTTCTCTCCTTCTCTCGACAATATTGTGGTGTAGGCAATTGAATTTTACGAAACCTCCATTACCAGATCCCCAATTTGAGCTACAAGTCCATGGAATCCCCTAAAAACGTAATTCCATCTTTTCATTGAACCCTTGGCAATTACCAATTTTTTTTTTCCATCCTGCTACTCTAAACATATTTCGACATGAGTTATACTTAGGAAGAGCCTCCAGATCTCGCATGGATGTCATCTCATGACGGTAAACCACCATTTAAGCTACAATTATTGTGGCAAGGAAAGGAACCTCAACTGTCACCTTCAAAATTATAATGAACAAGGTCTGATAGGAGAAGGTTTGAACAATCACTATTGTTGAAAGCCCACATGATTTCGATATTGAAAAATACGAGTGTAACTCATTTGGAACCCCTTTGATGATTCCAAATGAGTTATAATAGTTGAATTTAAAAAAAAAAAACACTTGCACACAGGGTCATGGGTAATTATGAAATGGTTGAGCTTGTCAATGCAATGAGAAGGTCATCATACCCGTATAACATTAGTACTTAGTCATTTTTAGTTCTGGAAATGTTATTTCATCAACGCGTGTAAAATTATGATGAATATCATATGGGAAATAAGTAATATATTCTGAGAAATATGCCACATGGTTGATAGGGTATATGAACATATGGAAGATGCAATGTGACTACTATGCATATAGACATGATATTTTGTTAATAGAAGAGTGATCCAGATTATTTTCGACACGAAATGAGAGTGGATATATAATAAATTAATGTACAGAGATATCTTAGATATCCAATAATATAACATAAATGTATCAGATATGAAACTATAAACACAGAGATACAAAAATACACAATTTTCTATTAATGAGCGAAAATGTACAAAGACTATAAAAATACAGAGTGAAAGACTCGCTAGAATGGTGGCAGTGATCTCTGAGAAGAGATGTGCCTGCTACTCACATTCAGAAGAAGATGATTTTACAATGAGGCTCCAAAGGTCTTTTTATCATAAATAAAATCCAAAACCCTAACCTTGGAAAATGAAAAACTAACAGTTTTATGGACCCCATTTTGGGTAGTTTGGTGTATCAACTTCGCGGGGGTGTAACTTTGGCATATGATCTTTGTTTGGGGCGCACGATAGCTCATTGGAAAGGTATCATCGAGGAGATTAATTTTGGGGGATCAATCAGAGCCATTGAATAACATTGAGAATATCGATCCCAAAAAACCTTCATTTAGGCCCTCAAAATGGGCCTGGAAGTTAAAAACTGCTAAAAATAGTAAATTACCAAAATTGTCAGAAAATTGTTTTGAGCGAATTGGAAAAGGGGGTTGGCCACCGATATCCACCTGGATCAGAGACCCTTTGACCAGTAGGTGTGATGGGTAACATATTATAAGGATAAGGTAGGATTTAAATGTTAATGAGATATGGTGTATAACACAATGGAAAGGAAAGACTTAAGATATAGAGAAATAAGCGATATATAAGAGAAATAAGTGAGAAATAAGTGATGATTGAGACATATGGTACTTTAATCACTGGTTTTATTGCTTGATGAATATTCAAAACAAAGTTACAGTATTTCCTATACAGTTCATGTGCCAGCACAACCGCTTTCTTTGCAATTTGTTGATAGTTCAAACTAAAGGGATTGGGGTTAATGAAACCGATGATGCTTCTAGAGAAGGATTAGAAGAATTATTCTGATTAGAGAGGAATGACTTTCAAATTTTATACATGTTTTAAATATGTTTAAGAAATAAAAATATATATACTTATTCATGATGAAAATAGGAAAACCAAACTAAAAACAAAGGACGATGAATGAAAATTGGTGGTTGATTTGGCCACCTAGTCACATATGCCACCGAAAATAGATTGGATGATGGAGTGAGAGGAAAATAACTATAGTGGGAACATTGAAGCAAAGAGGTGGAGGGCCAAAATGGGACTATTCCTCAAGCTCTGCAATGAGGAAGAGCTATGATCCCTTAGCAAAAGACTTGTTAAAGAAAGAGATAACCTCCTCTTTTTGAGGAAATTGTCTATTTATAGTTTCCTTGCATCCTATCCCCCTTTTATACACCCATTGAAAATTGTTGTTAGAACCAAAAACCAAATTGTCTTCATCAAACCCAATCTTGGCACAATTCTATCTATGTAAATAAATTTGTTGAAGTCGAATATAGAAAGAAATCATTAGATTACCAAACACTAATGAATGTTGTTAGCCAATGTGGGAATACTCACCATTAATTCCATTGAGTGTTGAGGTTCCTTGGTACATCTTGTGAGGTATGAATGGATGATCAAAATTCAAGTCACCTGCAAGATATAAAAATAGGGGGCATTGAGGAATCCCCACTTCCTTCAGCAAGAGAACCTTCCATTAATGTATGGACACCTCTAGGTACCATAAAAGGTCTCTATCTCTGACCAAAAATAATGTGTTGGAGTCAATGGGGATTTTTTTTTTAGAAGGATTCAATCGAGAAATGTGTCACATTTTTGCTTCGTTTTCCGTGTCACCTCGATTTTCATGTCCATTGTTGGGCGGTTTTTTGGAACATTGTTTTTGTTGATAATTTTCTATTTCCGGTTAAGTGATTAGGGTTGTTGACTAATACAGGTCATTGGGTTAGGGTTTTGGATGTCGTTCGATTCTATATTTATATTGTATTGTAAACAATGTATCAAAATGAATGAATATTAAATATGTTGGTTTCCCGGTTTGGGTTCCCATGGGAAAAATATCTATGTAATGTTTGTATTTTCTATCGTATCTTTTTTGTTCTTTTATTGAAAATATGTTTGCAGTAAAATATTGTACAAGGTTAAAATATACAAACTCATCATCAAATACACCAACATTACCAACCCTAGCCCTCAAATGTGATGTCATGCTCTAAAATGTGACATTTTGAGCCTCCAAGGCCAAACATTGGGAAAAGGGAGGGGTAGTCTTCTCCTCCAAGGTGTCCTCTCATGCCTCTAAAAGAAACATTAATCATCCATGTGTCCCTAGGAGAGGGGGAAAATCATCCATCATATGGGATTCATGCTCCAAATGAAGGTCTAAGTGACCTTGTGTCTTCACAAAATAGCTTTCCACTTGTCAAGGCCCTGCAAAGACAAGCAAATTAACCCTCCAAGGGCTCACAAGTCACAAGCATCATGTTAAGTAAGCCATATATAATAAAATAATCACTCAAAAATGTGCATCAAATTCCCCTCTCAAAGTAAACAAATTCTCAAAAACCTTATGCAACTTGCCAAAATTAGGTATGGGAGGGTTATCATGGTGACCTATTGGGTGAGTCATTTCCCAAGTGGACCCTCTCTAATTCATGTGAAGAGTATGAGGTGGATGGGGGTGATACTTTTGGGAATGGGGTTTTTTGACACACAAGGGCTCATATTGTCTCATTTATATGTGCCTTTGAAGAGGGTCTACTTCTCTTCATCCACAATGCATGATTTTTCCAAACCCTATTTTCCATTAATTTGTTAGACTTTTTCAAAGTTGAAGTTAAAATGAGACTTCTACCTAAGCATGAAAAACATTTCCCATATTAAATCTACCTTGTTCACACATGACCATGCTTCCCCAAGTTGAACATGATATGTGGGACTTCTACCTAAGAATAAAAAACATTTCCCACACACTCTCTACCTTGGTTTCCATGTTCAATTAGTTATTTATTTTACGGGTCCCTCAATTTTTTGTGATAAAAATTTCATTGTTCTTGGGATCCCTAGGCGAGCATCTGGAAGGTTTATGATTGGATATTATCTTTTTCCAGATACAAGCCTCTGGGCCTTCATCCCCTTCTTCCCACAAAATGAGGTACACGCCCTTCTTGGGTCAATTTGGCCTGAAAACCAAAAAGATGAGGAAATGAAGGGAAATAAACATGGAAAGTGGAAAGTATGTGCGTGGGTAGTACGATGACTCATCAAGGAGCCCCCCTAGTAGTAACTCTTTCCCTGAGGGTGATCGCATGCTAGGATAGCACTGTTAACCACCAAGGTGAAATAAGGAAAAGAGCATAATTTCACAGATCAACTCCTTCACAGATCAACTCCTTATCGGATCTAGCTATCAAAAAACATAGAATTCTATGACCTTATGGTTCTTCCTGAATATTTCCTTCCAAATTGGGGTCTCTGACAAGTCTGACGGTCATCAGACTCGTGGATCTAATGGTCAAGATTTCCTTAGGATCTCAAATCCACTTAACAATTAATGGGTGACACAAATATGATAGGGTTTTCTATCAGGTTGACCTACAAAAATATCAACAGTTCATATCTCATCAGTCGGGCCTCATGGAAGATCTACCACCCTAGTTTATTCATACTTTCACCTTCGGGATTTCTTCATTTGGAGTTCCTTCCACATAATCCTCAAGGATTATTTCGAATGTCATATCCCAACAAGCTTGGAGGGTTGGTCCATAAATGTTTCTATGGTCCAAATATGTTTGGTATGAACTCCAGGTAGATCGACGACTCTCGTCGACTCAGAATACTCCCATCGGGAATTTTACCTTGACAGTTCCAAAAGGTTCTTAGGACAACCCTCTTCCAAAGGGATTCCTATGAAACTCATATATCTGACAAAAATTCAGTATCAAATCTTTGCATAAAATCTACAACTAAGGTTACCATGAGGTTTTCAATAGGAAACTCGATTAGGGATACAAGGTGACATTATATGAATTGTCTCTTTTCCTTCCTCATACTATCTACAAGGATTTATCCCCAAATCCTTGGAACTTTGGCCCACATCCTCAATAATTAGGTGGTGCGTCTTCAACATCCCTCAGAAGTGAATATTTTCTCATCCTGTAAACTTTCCATTCAAAGACTAGGGGAAATCATAGAGTTACAGACTTCATTAATCAGAATTCCATTACATACTTTCCATAGGTAACCAACCATTTTGGAAATGAACTCATTGGGTGAACAGTTTCATATTTTAACATTCATTCAACACATTAAACCAAAATGAAAGGATTCATATTAATTAACCATTAATTACCAAATACATTTAAGAACACTTATATATTTTAGATCAAAATCCAACCTGACAACTGATTGATGGTGAATTTATTTCCACCCAATCGTAGGCTCTACTACACTTTTATTTTATACAGAAATCCACCCCCTTGCCAGGACATGATACCACCACTAGAAATATCACAAGTTGGCTCTCAAGTTAAGGTTTTGATGATGAAGGTTACTCTCATTCACTAAATTGGAAACATCAAGACTCCCCTCTTTCCACTGATTCCAAGGCCACCATGAGATTATGAGATTCCTTCTTAGTTGTGTTTATTATTCACAAGGGATTTCCTTTGCTACTACACAGTCCCTCAATTACATTACCAGTGTTGGTTTATTTCCATCAATCATCAACTAGCAGTCCCCTCTGCTCCAGTATGTATTTGGGTATTCTACATTCCAATGTAGACCATGATTTTCCTAGGAAAAATTATTATTTTCCTCATAGGGAATTCTCGGTTCTATTTTTTCTCTAGTCATGCTTGTATGCTCTATATTCACACTCATACGATCCATTTATCTCTCTCACCCCACTCTCTCTCTCTCTCTCTCTCTCTCTCTCACGACACTTTCATTCACTCGGGTTCCTCATCTTACTTCTGTTAGAAGTATCCCCGGGAATCAAGTTCTCAAATCAAAGGGGAACCTCCATGGTACTCCTGGATAATACCTTCAACCGACCTAGTTACTCTTCCATGTACACTTCTGAAGGCAGTCATAAATTTTCAAACTACCGAGTCCCATCCTTATTAATTGGTTTTCTTGTGAACATGGAAAGACAAGGTACTTCAGGAAAAAATATTCATTTGAAATTATTCAGGTGGGGGTTGGGATTCTTGGAAAAACAAGGTAATTCCTAGTTCCCCCTCACCAATTCCCACTCTTGGTATCATGAACAATACTATAAGGATTCCCCTTCAGTCAGCTGGTTGGAAATTGTGTTAAACATAAAACACAATTACAATGTTCATCAATTACAATCATGAAGTATTAATCATAATTACAAACTTTGGGAAAAATAGGGTGTTACATTCCCCTTCCCCTTAAAGGAAACATCATGCTCGTTGTTTTATCACCATATACACAAATTTATACAAATAAAAAAAATAGGTATTCCATACTCATGGAATCCTCCAATTCCCACATGGCCTCATCTCTCCAAAGTGATTAGATTGTACCTTGACCTACATGACAACTCGATTTAGGAGAAATGTCTCGCTCCCATCCAAGATGCATTGAGGCTTAGGCTGGAATTCTCCCTCTAGTTCCACCTATATCAAAATCCAATCAATAACATGATTAGAATCATGAATATATGTCTTAGGTATAGATACATGGAACACATTGTGAGCTTTAACGGTAGGTGGTAGAGAAATTCGGTATGCTACTGGTCCCACTCTTTCTAGGACTTGAAATGGTCCACAATAGCAGGGCACTATATTTTCACAAGTTTTGTTTCTTAGGGATATCCTCTTGGGCTTCACCCTGATATGCACATGATCTCCCACTTTGAAACCCTTGTGAGTTATTTTGTTATCTGCATAGATTTTTTCTCTACCCTAGGCCACCTTCATATTTTTCCTAATTCTAATCACTCCCTTCTCCATATCTTTCAATAGGTCTGGTCCAAGTATGATCCTTTCTACTAGATTTTCCCAATTGATTGAAACTCTGCACTTTCTACCATACAAAGTTTCAAATGGGATCATCTTTAGTGACTCTTGGTAGCCATTATTGTAGGCAAATTATACTAAGGGTAGATATTCTTCGCACTCCTTGGGTTAATGCATAACATACATCCTCAACATATCTTCCAGCACCCTATTTACCATCTTGGTATGTCCATCTGTTTGGGGATGTTAAGTCATGTTGAATTCTAACATTGTTCTAAAGGCTACAAGCATGATTTTCTAGAAATTTGAAGTGGATTTTGCATTCTGATTTGAAATAATGGTCTTGGGAATACCGTGCAATCTAAAAAAATTCTTTATAAAAGAATCAACAACATATATAGCTTTATAAGTGGAATTTATTGCAATAAAATGAGCTTACTTGCTTATTTTATCAACCACTATCATGATTCCATCATATTTCCCAGTTGTTCTTGGAAACCCTATGATAAATTCCATGGATATAATCTTCCACCTCCATTCTCGAATTTGCACTGGTTGCAAAAATCCTATTTGGTGTTTGTGCTCGACTTGGTTTCTTTCGTGGAAGATCTAGAGCTCGAGCCAAAGGACACAAAACATGCTGGGGACTAGATATACAAAACCCATGTGCTCATTTTCCACCTTAGCACGTGCATATATGTGAACCTCCAAGCTCATGTATCAGAACTCTATATTTGGTACAAGAACTAAACTAAAATTCTTCATAAGTAAATATTAGTTTCAAAAACTCATTAAAACCTATGAAAAACTTATGAAATAAAATAGAATAAGCAACTATTACCTCTTAAACACTTGTCGCAAGGTTTTAGGCTTAGGATCATGGATTTATAGGATAATTGGGCTATAGAAGTGGAATAATAATGATAACAATGGAATTTGAGCATGAAAAAATGTGAGGCCAAAATATCCCCTGCACCTGTTTACTTTCATGTCCTCGTGCAAGAAGCATTCTTATGTAAACATCATCTTCACATAATTGATCACAAAAATAAACCATCCATGAATGTCTAGGAGAGCTCAACTACATTGATCAAAATGTTGAGACCCCCTCTAGTCCTAGTTATCCTCTCACTGCACCTCCTCTGTTCTGGATGACTAGAATTCGTGATCTTCTTTTGCATATTTCTATTCTCATAATGTAGCATCTTTATTTCTTCTTGGAGGTTTTGGATTTGTACTTTTAGTAGGTCATTCTCTTTTTTTATGCATCAATTAAGTATTGTAGTCTCCAGGGATTCTTGCTTCAACTTTTTAATTTTTCGATTCTTTCTTTTCACATTTTGTGTTTGTTCATATGATGGTTGACCAAGTTCATTATTTCCAATAGATACATTATCATAGGGTTTAGGAGGTTGTTATTGGATAAATCGGTGAATGCGGACATAAACTAATCTCCCTAGATCCACCTGGATCTAGAACAAAACAAGACAGGACATGACGCTTTCCCTAAGTTACAATCATTAAATTTACTACCAAAGAAGGAATGGATGAAATACCTTTAGATATTGCTTCCTTATATCTTTGTTGTCCTTTCTTCGCTCCGGTTCTCTTGTGAGATCAAATCTGCAATGACACAAACCAACCAAAGTGAAAGAAACAATAATAGATTCAATGAAAACCTAAACATGTGATCAAGGAGTCATGTAATAAAATTATAATGATTTAATGTTGAAAGAAACATGTCACTGTATTATATTAATTAAAAGTGGAAGATACAACCAAACTTCCTTGATGTCGCAAGTTCCCTTTTAGTGGTCCTTTGTTCCAACACACACATACACTTGCTCCGAATTTGTATGAAGATGGTCCACAAAATATCGATGGACAAATGGAGACCTCAAGCATCAGTTGTAACAGGATCCTTCACACATTCTTCAACCTATCTTTCAACAATTCTTTGCTCAATATTGCTTAACCTTTTCCATGAGAAACCTATCATTATATAGGAGAAGGAGAAGTGGTTAAAGAGATGAGGATGATCCCACCAAATCAGAGAAACCAGTAGGATCACAATCATACAGACTCCACCTCACATTCTAGAATATCCTCCTTCTAGAACCTTCTTGAACTTATTCCTTTCTTTATCTTCCAAACGCCACTGCACCTTGCCTATATAGCATCTTACAGAAACCCTGCGAGCCAGGTATAGAGCAGGTTACAAAAATCAAGCATTTTTACACTGTGTATTATTCCTAGCCTGCAGACTCCTTCTAAAAACAAGCCTTGTAGAGGAAACAATTAGTTGTTTTTCTCATGCAAAAGATCCTTTTGAGATCCTGAACACATGCTTGTAGAATCATCATCAGGGTGACCGAATTAATGTGTAACATAGGTGTCTTCTCTAGAGGATTTGAAGCCTTACTCCTTTTTTTCTTTGCAATTTTAAAAATATCTACTAATGTTTTATCATCTTCTCCCTCACTGTTTACACAAAATGGAAACTATTCCATTCCCTTCTATTGATGAGAGGAGGGTGTCGCCTAAGCACTATGATGAATAGGAGATGAGACTTGAACATTGTAAAGAGTAGGGGTTGCCACCTAAATACAAACCCCATGTTTGGCCATATTTTTTGTAATTCTATGAGCTGGGGATGGTCTAGACAATGAATCCACTAATGGGTTAACCTTCACAACCTTTCTCTTTCATTGGTCTTCTAGAGGAGAGATGAATCCCTTGGATCTAGAGGAGACGAGGTCTTCATCTAGACCCTTTTTGTTATTATCATCACCCTATGTTGCTTAGTTCCCTGCCATTGCCTCGTTAGGTTATTCATTAAATTTATTTTGACCAATAAAATTTTCCCATGAATCGTTCCTCCTACGCAGCTATGCTACTTTCAGGATTTTCACTAGGACATGATGATATAGAATCTTGTGAGGGTCCTTACTATGATTTCTTACTTGGCTTGACATATTTCTTAAGCTCTTCCATAGATAATAAGGAAAATTAATTGTTGATCAAACTCAAAATGAAACAAAAATCTAATGTGATACTAGAAAGTGAGAGCATAATGCCCCTCACAAGTCAAAGACTTCTAAAAAATTGACAATGTTTCATGCCATTCATCCTTAATCCAAGAACGAGGTATTTCCTTCACCCAATTTGCATTCTATAACTCTAGCTTCAAAAACCAATTGCAAAGGTCTTGTCCTACATGAAAATTTTTGAACCATTTCTCTCCTTATCTTGACAATATTGTGGCTTAGGCATTTGAACTTTCCGACACCTCCATTAAAAACTCCCCAATTTGAGCTACAAGTCCATGGAATCCCCTGGAGAACATAATTTAATCTTGTCATTGAACCCTTGGAACTTAACAAAAAAATTGTGCCATCTTGCTACTCTAAACATATTTTGACACGATTTATACTTAGGAAGAGCCTCCAGAGATCGCATGGATGTCATCTCATGACGATAAACCACCATTTCAACTACAATTATTGTGGCAAGGAAAGGAACCTAAACTATCAAGTTCGGAATTATAATGAACAAGGTCTCATAGGAGAAGGTTTGAACTGTCACTATTGTTAAAAGCCCACATGATTTCGATGTTGAACAATACGAGTGTAACTCATTTGGAACCCATTTGATGATTCCAAATGAGTTATAATAGTCGAATTTAAAAAAAAAACTTGCACATAGGTTCATGGGTAATTATAAAATGGTCGAGCCTGTCATTGCAATGAGAAGATCATCATACCCACATAACCTTAGTACTTAGTCATTTTTAGTTCTGGAAATGTCGTTTCATCAACAAGTGTAAACTTATGATGAATATAATATGGCCAATAAGTAATATATTTTGAGAAATATGCCACATGGTCGATAGGGTATATGAACATATGGAAGAAGTGATGAGACTACTATGCATACAGACACGAGATTTAGTTAATAGGAGAGTGATCCGGATTATTTTCGGCATGAAATGAGAGCAGAGATATAATAAAGCAATGTACAGAGATATCTCAAATATCCAATAATATAATAGAAATGTATCAGAGATGCAGCCATAAACATAGATATAGAGTAATACACATTTTTCTATTAATGAGAGAAAGTGTAGAAAGAATGTAAAAATATAGAGTGAAAGACTCGCTAGAATGGTGACAACTTATCTCTGAGAAGAGATGTGTCTGCTACTTGAATTCACAAGAAGATGATTTTACAATGAGGATCCAAAGGCATTTTTATCATAAATAAAATCCAAAACCCTAACCCTAGAAGATGAAAAGCCAATAGTTTTGTGGACCCCGTTTTAGGTAGTTTGGTGTATCAACTTCCCGAGGGCATAACTTTGGCATATTTTCTCCATTTTAGGTGCACAATAGCTCATTGGAAATGTATCATCAAGGAGATTTATTTTTGGGGCTCAATCAAAGCCTTTTTCTATCATTTAGAATCTTGATCCCGAAAAACCTTTGTTTATGCCCTCAAAATGGCCCCAGAAGTTAAAAACCGCTAAAAATAGTAAATTACCAAAATTCCCAGAACACTGTTTTGAGCCAGTTAGAAAAGGTGTGTGGCCACCGATATCCACCTGGATCAGAGAGCCTTTGACTAGTAGGTGTGATGGGTAACATATTGTAAGGATACGGTAGGATTTAAATGTTAAGAAGATATTGTGTATAGTACAATGGTAAGAAAATATTTAAGATATAAAGAAATAAGTGATATGTTTATAATGGTTTAGTAGTGGAAAAAAAGTAAGGGTAAAGAAACAAGTATAAGAGAGTTGCAAAAAGAATTTCCTTTGTTCTTGATAGATTAAAAGAGTTTTAAACAAACTTGTTTAAGTCTGAATTGGTTCAATTACCAACTTACACTTGTGAAAGTTATAAAAGCACGCTGAAAGGACCATTGCAAAACATTAACTAAGGAGATCTATTATTGAACTGCACACAAGTAACTTTATTTGTTGATCATTGAGACATATGGTACTTTACTCACTGGTTTTCTTGCTTGATGAATATTCAAAACAAAGTTACAGGATTTCATGTACAGTTCATGTGCCAACACAACCACTTTCTTTGCAATTTGTTGATAGTTCTAACTAAAGGGATTGGAGCTAATGAAACCGATGACGCTTCTAAAGAAGGATTAGAAGAATTATTATGATTAGAGAGGAATGGATTTCAAATTTTATACATGTTGTAAATATGTTTAAGAACTCAAAAAATATAAACATATTCATGATGAAAATAGCAAAACCAAACTGAAAACAAAGGATGATGAATGAGTATTGGTGGTTGATTTTTCCACCCAGTCACATCTGCCACTAAAAATAGATCGCATGATGGAGTGAGAGGAAAATAACTACAGTGGGAACATTGAAGAAAGCAGGTGGAGGGGCTAGAATAGGACTATGCCTCAAGCTCTACAATGAGGAAGAGATCTGATCCCTTAGCAGAAGACTTGTTAAAGAAAGAGATAACCTCCTCTTTTTGAGGAAATTGTCTATTTCTAGGTGACTTGCATCCTATCCCCCTTTTATTCACACATTGCAAATTTTTTTTAGAACCACGAACCAAATAGTCTTCACCGAACCTAATCTTGGCACAATTCTATGTAAATAAATTTGTTGAAGTCAAACATAGAAAGAAATCATTGGATTACTAGCCACTGATGAATGTTTTTAGATAATGTGGGAATACTCACCATTAATTATGTTGAGTGTCTATATTCCTTTGTACATCTTGCGAGGTATGAATGGATGAGCTAATGTTGAGTCACCTGCAAGATATAAAAAATAGGGGGCATTGAGGAATCCCCACTGCCTTCAGCAAGAGAACCTTCCATTAATGTATGCAAGCCTCTAGGTACCATAAAACGTCTCTAAATATGACCCAAAATAATGTGTTGGAGTCAATGGGGAATTTTTTTTTAGAAGGATTCAATCGAGAAACGTGTCACATTGTTTCCTCGTTTTTCGTGTCACCTCGATTTTCATGTCCATTGTTGGGCGATTTTTTGGCACATGCTTTTTGTTGATGGTTTTCTATTTCCAGTTAATGAATTAAGGTTGTTGACTAATCCAGGTCATTGGGTTAGGTTTTTGGATGCCGATGGCTCCTATATGTATATTGTATTGTAAACAATGTATCAAAATGAATGAATATAGAATATGTTGGTTTTTCCAGTTTGGGTTTCTAGGGGGGAAATCTCTATGTAATGTTTGTATTTTCTATTGTATCTTTTTGGTTCTTTTATTGAAAATATGTTTACAGTAAAATATTCTACAACGTTAAAGTCTACAAACTCATCATCAAATACACCAACATCACCAACCCTAGCCCTCAAATGTGACGTTTTTAGCCTCTAAGGCCAAACTTTGGGCAAAGGAAGGGCTTGTCTCCTCCTCCAAGGTGTCCTCTCATGCCTCTAAAAGAAACATTAATCATCCATGTGTCCCTAGGAGAGGGGTAAAATCATCCATCCTACGGGCTTCATGCCCAAAATGAAGGTCTAAGTGACCTTGTGCCTTCACAAAATAGCTTTCCACTTGTCAAGGCCCTGCAAAGTCAAGAAAATTCACCCTCCAAGGAGTCACAAGTAACAAGCATCGTGTTAAGTAGTCATATATAATAAAAAAACCACTCAAACATGTGCATCGAATTCCCCCTCTCAAAGTAAACAAATTATCAAAAACCTTATGCAACTTGTCAAACTTAGGTATGGTAGGGTTGTCATTGTGACCTATTGGGTGAGTCATTTCCCAAGTCAAGGAGTGTTTCCCAAGTGGACCCTCTCTAAGTCATGTGAAGAGTTTGAGGTGGATGGGGGTGATACTTTTGGGCATGGTGTGTTTTGACACACAAGGGCTCATATTGCATCATTTATATGTTCCTTTGTAGAGGGTGTGCTTCCCTTCATCCACGATGCATGATTTTTCCAAACCTTATTTTCCATTAATTTGTTAGAGTGTTTCAAAGTTGAAGTTAAAATGGGACTTCTACCCAAGCATGAAAAACATTTCCCATATTAACTCTACCTTGGTCACATGTGACCATGCTTCCCCAAGTTGAATATGATATGTGGGACTTCTACCTAAGCATGAAAAACATTACCCACACACTCTCTACCTTGGTTGGCATGTTCAATTAGTTATTTATTTTATGGGTCCGTCAATTTTTTGTGAAAAAAATTTCATTGTTCTTGGGATCCCTAGGAGAGAATCTAGAAGGTTAATGATTGGATTTAATATTTTTCCAGCTACAAGCCTCTAGGCCTTCAACCCATTCTTCCAACAAAATGAGGTACAAGCCCATCATGGGTCAATGTGGCCTGAAAACCCAAAAGATGAGGAAATGAAGGGAAAGAAACATGGAAAGTGGAAAGTATGTGCGTGAGTGGTACGATGACTCATCAAGGAGGCCCCCTAGTAGTAACCCATTCCCTGAGGGTGATCACATTCTAGGATAGCAATGTCAACCACCAAGGTGAAATACGGAAAATAACATAATTTCCAAGGACAAGGACCACTGACTAATTCTTTTGTCAAATATCCTTTTAAGACCCAAGATGCAATCTTTCACTTATCAATCTAAGTGCTCATGCTCTTTTATGTGAGGTGAGATTTGAGAAAGAGAATCCTATCTATTTTCCATAATCAAATGAAACAAAGTACTAAAATGTGACCATAAGTTCTACTTAGAACCATCTATTTGAATCAATCAACTTATAAAAATATTAAATTCCTATTCATGAGCAACTGATATTAACTTGGATTTATTAGTTCGAAGGTAAATCTTAAGAAAAATAAGTCTTAACACTTGGATTCATAATTAATACACCCAATGTGACAAATAGATGGTGGCGTTGCACTCTTGTATCCAAGAAATTTTCCTATGTACATATGTGACTCAATTGTCATTAATTGTGTTGTATTAACTAGCTATTGAAACAATAATAAATATTTCAAAAAGGAGAAATTACCAATCCCTTAGGATCAATTATCACAAAAGGGTCCAAGACACTTCTTGACCTCAAGGTTTTCATGTCTTTCTATTAGTGATTGAATCAATTTTTTACAGGATTCTGCAATTGTAATTTTAATCAAAACTCTGTTGATTGAATTAATCAGAGAGCTAACTACAATTTCAATGGAACAAAAAACCATAAAACCTTAGATACTTATCCCTGAAAAATTTCAAACATTGTTACTTGTTATCTGTGTATATGAAATGATCTACCAATATCATCACTCCTAATACCATAGGTTGTAAACAAGAGGAAACTGATTAACGCTATGAATCGTTTACAAGTCAAAAGCTAATTGCAATCATGAAATCATTAATGGAACATAAACAATATAAAACTAAATATTATTGAAGCATATAAAAATACTCTAGAAATAATATAACACAAGCATTGTGTCTCGGGTTGGTGGGCCCTTGCCAATCGGTAGCAAGATCTTAAAACTTACATTATCGGAGTCAAGATAACACCATATACTAGAATGGGTGCTTGTATTAAAACATAGTATGATATCACAACATGCGCTCCATTACATATATCAAGTCTGAGTAATAGCAACAGTGTATCAAGGATGCTTTTGTCTCCAAACTCGTTAGCTACAATATCACATATTCTAACTCTTTCTTACATTCAAAATTTAAATACATGTATAAACCCTAAGAAAGGCAATGAGATTATGCTCTGTGCTCTCGTGAACTAGAGGTTCAAAAATAACAAAGATAACAACATTTTGACCATGTTTGCTTCACACAATCCACTTGGGTAAGCTTAACAATTGTGATGACCTTGAGGAAATTGATTTCAATCTCTTGATATATGTATGACATTGAATGCATACGAATAACACTTTCATTATCATCTGGAAGATTAAACTGCGAACTACTTGGGTGCTAGATGGATTTGAACCTATGTTTGACCGGAGCCTGGTTCTTTCGAGGAAGATCTAGAACTCGAGCCAAAGGACACAAACTATGTTGGGGATTGGATCTAGAAAACCCGTGTGCTCATTTTCCACCTGGGCACATGCATACATGTGAACCTCCAAGCTCAGGGATCACAACTCCATATTCGGTACAAGAACTGAACTAAAATTCTTCATTGGTAAATATTAGTTTCAAAAACTCATTAAAACCTATCAAAAACTTAGGAAATAAAATAGAATAAGAAAATATTACCTCTTAAAAACTTGTTGCAAGGTTTTAGGCTTAGGATCATGGATCTATAGGATAATGGGGATAATTTTAGGTATAGAACTGGATTAATAATGAGAAAAGTGGTATTTGAACATGAAAAATTGCGAGGCCAAAATCTCCCCCACACATGTTTATTTGCATGTACTCATTGAAGAATAATCCTTATGTAAACATTATCTTCACGTAATTGATCACAAAACTAAAGAATCCATGAATGGCTAGGAGAGCTCAACTGCATTGATCAAAATGTTGAGACCCCCTCTAGTCCTAGTTATCCTCTCACTGCACCTGCCCTTTTCTAGATGACTATAATTCATGATCTTATTTTGCATATTTTTATTCTCATAATGTAGATTATTTATTTCTTCTTGGAGGTTCTGGATTTGTACTTTTAGTAGGTCATTCTCTTTTTGTATGCATCAATTCAATATTGTCATCTCCAAGGTTTCTTGCTTCAACTTTTTAATTTTTCGATTCTTTCTTTTCACCTTTCGTGTTTATTCACTGATGGTGGACCATGTTAATTATGTCCAATAGATACATTATCTGAGGGTTTAGGATGTGCCTTCTCTAGAGGATTTGAAGCCTTACTCCTTTGTTTCTTTGCAATTTTAAAAATATCTACTAATGTTTTATCATCTTCTCCCTCATTGTTTACAGAAATGGAAACTATTCCATTGCCTGCTATTAATGAGAGGAGGGTGTTGCCTAAGAATTATGATGAATGGGAGACGAGACCTGAACATTGTAAAGAGTAGGGGTTGCCACCTAAATATCAACCCCATGTTTGGCCATATTATTTGTAATTATGTGAGCTAGGGATGGTATAGACAATCACTCCACTAACGGGTTAACCTTCACAACCTTTCTCTTTCATTGGCCTTCTAGAGGAGAGATGAATCCCTAGGCTCCAGAGGAGCCGAGGTCTTCATATAGACCCTTTTATTTATTATAAACACACTATGTTTCTTGGTTCCCTGCCACTCCCTTTTTAAGTTATTCATTAAATTTATTTTGACCAATAAAATTTTCCCATGAATCATTCCTCCTACCCAGCTTTGCTACATTCAGTATTTTCTCTAGGACATGATGATATAGACTCTTGTGAGGGTCCTTACTATGATTTCTTACTTGTCTTGACATATTTCTTAAGCTCTTCCATAGATAGTGAGAGCATAAAGCCCCTCACAAGTCAAATAATTTTACAAAATTGCCAATGTTTCATGCCATTCATCCTTAATCCAAGATCGAGGTATTTTCTTTGCCCAATTTGCATTGTAGAACTCTAGTTGCAAAAACCAATTGCAAAGGTCTTTTCCTATGGGATAATTTTTGAACCATTTCTGTCCTTCTCTGTAGAATCTTGTGGCATAGGTGTTGACGATGATTTCAGTGAACAATACTTAGCTAACAAAGCATTGCCAGGATTTCCCTCGAATGAAATTTCTTGCGCAAAGTTTTTCCCACTCTCGTTAACATTGGTGCAACCCACTCACCAAATTTATTATGGCTCTTGATCTACCATTCATATGGACTTTTGTTTTTTTCTCTGCATTCCTAATCCTATGATTAACACACTGGAACCATACAATTTGAACTATTAAATATCACACCTCATGTCTTAGGCCTCTCTTTCCTAATTGTGACATTACCTCATAACTGTTGTTCCGTTATTCCACTCCTTTCCCATTCTTCAAAAGTAAATATATTATCATGTTTATTTTTCATTAAGGCTATATCATTCTATACCCAACATACATCACTTTTCAAGCTTTTCCTCATGTGCCTCTATTTTAATATTTTAGTTATTCACTTTCTTTCTTGGAGTTATAACTTTAACATCATCCCATGACAAAGAGAAAATATAGTAAAATTATAATTTCCACATGGATTATCTTATTTAGTAAAAAATCTATGACCTTAACGGGTTTCATGTTGAGAAAATGTGATGTAATACTTTCCACCATTATATACCAAGATTCTTTGGGGAGGTTCCATATGGAAATATTTTGACAACATAGCATATTGGATTATATGATGTTCTCTTTTAAAACATCTTGAAAAATCCATCAAATTGGTATACACCATGACTTTATTGTCCTGCTCATAGTATACATTATTCTTATGTCAGCGATCAAATATCTCAGAAAATAAGCAATATAGTGGTTACTGCATTCAATCAGGGACAATTTATGTCTATAACAGGATTCAAGGAATTATTTCATGCTCTCAAACATGTGAGGAGTTCTAAAGAAATCAAATATACATATGTGGAAATGTCTTGACAGAGGCTGACATACAATTGTTTGTAACTCTATAAGATTCGATGAGGTTATGTCATTTATTTCAAGTGCAATAAGAGATTGGGATGTGAATACCCTAACCTTTTCAATTACACCAAAGTTGTATACCATATCCTCGAAATTTCAAGTACTAACAACATAGATCACATCAAGCACAACTACTATGGCACTCACCCTTGTATCAATCTGTATGGAATTATTCCTCTTGGTTCTGACATTGACTATTCTTCTCCTCATGATCGTGCAAGATTTACTCAATGGAATCCATTTGGCTACTATACACTGATATTACACTCTGATGCAAGGATGTATCGTGATTCATTATCACTTGTAAAGGAGAGATTCACAACATAATAACTTGAGTTTGACATGTTATGTGTGGAATGCCTCTTAGAGATGTGGATTTTGTCAACTGTGATGGTAGCAACATGAATATGCTTTTTCTGGAGGGAGATCCACACATGAACCTTTTCACTGGAAGTTCAAGGGTTGTTGAGAAACTTGCAGTTGATATAAAAGGGCGAGTGGAATTAGAAGATGCAGGATTTGATTAGAAACTTCTTGTCCCTGATGTTCAGGAGGTTGACTATGTTGCATGGGTTTGATACCAGGACACTTATGCATGTAGTATACAAATTTTTTTAGCACAATCAATTCTATTCATGCATGAGAATTGGAACTCTGCCAATCTTATGCCCAAGTTGAAAGATCTTGCTGAGAGAAGGAAATTATAAGATTCAACAGTCGGTCATGTTCTCACTATGACAACGAAACACATGCAAGCACATGTGAAAAGGCTACTTGAGATTCCAGGAGCTAGAATATACTGCTGACGTTCTAAAGGTTGGTGTACTCAAGTTCATAACGATACAATGATTTTCATTGACAATTTGGAATGGATTAGAAATGGGGATTGCTCTCCTACTCGATTCTAGGAACAATATGATGTTATTAATCTTATTTGCAGGGCCAAAACTCAATCCAATCTATTGAATACAATTGGTATTATGAATACAATGGGAAAAGGTGTACATGTCCTAGTGACTCCCACAAGTAATTTTGGAAATATTCTTGCATCCATGCATGGTTTGGAAGTTGGTGGAGAAATGAATTTGACATCTAGTGTTCAGATTGCATAGTTAGCTCTTAAACATCGTCAGAACAAAAAACAACAACAACGTATTGTCATGTTTACTGGAAGCCCGTTAAGTTCGATAAAAATATTCTTCAGGTGATTAGAAAGAAGTTCAAGAAAAATAATGTAGTGCTTGATATTTTGGACTTAGGGGGAAGTAATGACGAGAAATCTCCCTTGACTAAACAGTTAAATATTCATAAAGAAATGATACCTCAAATAAATATGCAAGCCCGCCTTGTTGTTACTTTGCTCAGAAAATTGTTCATGGTTGTATTCAACATCAACCATCACACAAGGCGTGAAGAAGGTAATTTGAAAACTAAGCACAAGCCTTTTGGGATACCGAACAGAGCTATGAGTCTGTTGCGTGAGGCATGAAGGATACATACAAAATATTCGATCGAAAATAAAAATTATAAACAAACAAAGAAGGTGCAAACAAGTAATATGTGGATAATAAAAGGTTCTTAAACAAATTAGTTTTGTTTAGCAATTTGTTAAGAAAGTTCCCAGACAGATTTAGTGCGGTTATAAAACTACTTAGCTAAAGCAATTGTCCACCAAATGAGATAAAATAAGCAATGCCCAACATATGTAGGGGAGGAATTTTTCTGAAGAAGGTATTTTAGGAGAAAATTTAGAGAAATAAAATTTTGAGAGAGAACTTTGGCAGAAAATTCAGAGAGAGGTATGCTTGGAGTGCTGTGAGGACTGCTTCATTTCATTTTTCTCTTACATATTCAGCAGGGATTGATGGAATCATTGGCAGTAGGGGATCTTGCGAAGAAGCGGTAAGGATAAAGTGACGATGAGCTTGATGGCCTTCATAAGGTGAATGTTTACTTGTTAGTTTGTTGTATTCAAGATCGATTTTATTCGATGCTAATCGATTTCTATATGCAGGTTTTCTCCTTGTGATTCACCTTCATTGCTCCATTCTACTTCTCGCTCATCTTTCTTTTTTTCTTTTTGCACTTGGTCCTTCTATTGTAACATTGTTGTAGAGGGCATAAAGATCATATACCTAGCCCTAGTCTACACAGAGACTTGTAAGCTTCAAAATTCAGGAGTTGTATGAGAATCATTTTAAATGAAAATCAATTTATTTTTCACTTTGAAACTATCTCTTTGTTATTTCTTTAAAATCCTCATTTTTCCTCATCTTTTATTAATCCAACACTCAAAATAAAAAATAAAAATGAAAATACATTCAAGGAAAATAGTAAAGCTATGACTACTGTAACATGATGTACATAAAATTCTCTCATAGGTAAAATCTTGCTACTTTCTTTTTCCTAATTGTTTTAGTTTTTAATTATAGTTTCACATATTTAAAAAAATAAAAAAATAAAATGTTAACTCATCATGTTGTTTTACAAATAGTTTGATGGTTAATGGATTTATTGTTTAATATTTTTTTTCTTTTTTAATCTTTTTAGCACTGACTTATCCTTTCTTTTAGTTTTGTTTTAGTTACTTCTTGATAAAAAAACTAACAAAAAAACAAAAGGACTTTATTTTTTTTAAATCTTATTGTTTGCATTTTATTTAGTTCTTAAATACTTTTAGGATTTAAATTTGTTGTTACTAATGTAAAACTCAAACATAAAAACATAAAAATTATAAATTATAAAAATCAAATATTGCTAAAATGTACAATTACAAGGCAAATGAATCCACACTTGGATTGTAGGTTAGGGAAAATTGGCCTAGAGTTCAATGAAAATTGGCCTGGAGTTCAATGGCCCCACGAGAGGTTTAAAATGTTGGTGTTGGTGAATCTCTAGTCCCTTGACATCAACAATAGGAAATTGAATTTTCCGACACCTCCATTACTAGCTCCCCAATTTGAGCTACAAGTCCATGGAATCCCCTGGAAAATGTAATGTCATCTTGTCATCGAACCCTTGGAACTTAACAAAAAATTTGTGCTATCCCACTACTCTAAACATATTTCGACATGAGTTATACTTAGGAAGAGCCTCTAGAGCTCGCATGGATGTCATATCATGACGATAAACCATCATTTCGACTACAATTATTGTGGCAATGAAAGGAACCTCAACTTTCACCTTCATAATTATAATGAAAAAGGTATGATAGGAGAAGTTTTGAACAATCACTATTTGAAGGTTGGAATCCGTTTGATGATTCCAAATGATTTATACTAGTTGCATTTAAAAAAAAACACTTGCACATAGGTTCATGGGTAATTATGAAATGGTCGAGCCTGTCAATGCAATGAGAAGATCATCATACCCACATAACCTTAGTACTTAATCATTTTTACTTTTGGAAATGTCATTTCATCAACAAGTGTAAACTTATGATGAATATCATATGGCCAATAAGTAATATATTCTGAGAAATATGCCACATGTTCGAAAAGGTATATGAACATATGGAAGATGTGATGCGACTACTATGCATACAGACATGAAATTTAGTTAATAGAAGAGTGATCTGAATTATTTTCAGCATGAAATGAGAGCGGAGATATAATAAAGCAATGTATAGAGATATCTCGGATATCCAATAATATAACAAAAATGTATCAGAGATGCAACCATAAACATAGAGATACAGTATTACACAATTTTCTATTAATGAGCGAAAATGTACAAAGACAATAAAAATACAGAGTGAAAGACTCGCTAGAATGGTGGTAGATTATCTCCGAGAAGAGATGTGTACGCTACTCGTATTTGCAAGAATATGATTTTACAATGACACTCCAAAGGAATTTTTATCATAAATAAAATCCAAAACCCTAACCCTAGAAAATGAAAAGCCAACAATTTTGTGGACCTCGTTTTGGGAAGTTTGGTGTATCAACTTCCTGGGGCATAACATTATCATATGATCTTCGTTTTGGGCGCACAATAGGTCATTGGAAATTTATAGTCGAGGAGATTCATTTTGGGGGCTCAATCAAAGCCTTCAACTATCATTGAAAAGTTCATTCCTGAAAAACCTTTATTTAGGCACTCAAAATGGCCCTGGAAGTTAAAAACTGCTAAAAATAGTTAATTACCAAAATTGCCAGAAAATTGTTTTGACCTAGTTGGAAAAGGTGGGTGGCCACCGATATCCACCTAGATCAGAGAGCCTTTGACCAGTAGGTGTGATGGGTAACATATTATAAGGATAAGTTAGGATTCAAATGTTAAGGAGATATGGTGTATAGTACCACTACTACATATTGAAAATTTTGCGACGAAAATACTCTTTCGTCGCAACATACAAGAGAAAAAGTTCAAGTTTTTTAAATCCACCCCGTATTCGTCACAATCTCGACGCATGTAGTTTGACAAAATTATTATGGTCAATGTTCATCGCAAGAGAGACGGATATACTTTGCCCGTTGCAAGAGCGACGTATGACTTAACCTTAAAGTTGATTGTTAAAAATGACCTAAAATAAATAGGTAAAAACATAAATATTTTTAGGTCACCGTCTTTGCAAGTGCGACGATAGTGACCTAAAATTCGACTATAAATATTTGATGATTTAAATATGTTGCGACAATCTTGCTATAACAATGACGGTTCCGAAAGGATGTTTTTGTGCGGAAGAATGTTGCATAATGTTATTAGAGGTGGGGAAAAAAGTAAAGCGGGTGAAAAGGGTGATGGTAGATGTTATTGCCCTTGTAAAAATGTTGTGTCAGATGTCCCGTAAGAATTTTAATAGAAAAAAATACAAACCATTGTAGGAAATATGGTTACATTGATGGTGAATCGAATGAATATCATCCCGTGGTAATTAGCCATATATTCATTATCATTTTTTATTTTGTCAATTTTATATAAAATTATATATATATATATATATATATATATATATATATATATATATATATATATATATATATATATATATATATATATATATATATATTGTTTGAATGTTTGTTATAGTATACACTAATTTTGCATTATTGTTTGTAATTATAAAGTTAGAGTTGCCCTCTAACTTTCCACAGAATATTGCACCAAGTATTAGTAGAAATTATGTACAACCTGAGGAACATCATCATGAACAAGCAAATGAGGATCTCATGGAAGAATATGATGGGACAAATCAAGTTAATGATCCCATGGAAGAAGATGATGGGACAAATCATATGATCCAAGATTTGTTTTCACAACCGGATGAGGATGGGGAAAATGCTGGTATTTATGATGAACCTCTATTAGAAAAGGAAAATAAACGACTTTATGAAGGATCAAAAGCAAATCTTCTCTCTGCTACATTGTTTCTAGTGAACTTAAAGGTTATGAATAATTTGTCGAACACTTGTATGACACAGATACTAAGGTATGTAATATGTTTCATCTCATACTATACATAAATGCTGATTTTTTTATTATTTGTTTTTAATGTTAATTAATGTGTAAAATAATAATGCAATTTTTATGATTAATATTCTTACATTAACTAGTTGTTTGTTATGTTGTAGATTGTTAGGTGAATTTTTGTTACCATCGTCAAATATTTTACCTCGCACACATTGAGGTTTGCATGCCATTATGAAATACATTGGAATGGATTATCAAACTATGGATGCATGTCCTCATGACCATATTATATATTATGGACAACATGCTTCGAAAACCGAATGTCCGCAATGTCTTATCAGTAGATATCGAACCGATCAAGTAACAAAAGGGGTGCCTCGAAAGGTTCTTTGTCATATTCCCATAATTCCACGTTTGCAACGATTGTTTAGGTGTGAAAGCATAGCACAATTTATGGATTACCATGCACGTAACATAAGTAGAGATGGTGTTCTTCGAATGCCTGTCGATGGTTCTGCATTTAGGGAAATTGAGAAAAAATGGGCAGATTTCAAAGATGAACCTTGTAATGTTAGGCTTTCATTGGCAGTTGACGGTGTTAATCCATTCAGAGATATTAGGTATATTTACTCAGTGTGGCCTATTTTTGTTATCAACAATGACATTCCTCCTTGGATGTCAATAAAGAGGGAGCACATAATGTTGACAATGATTGTTCTAGGTATTTTTTTACATTATTTTTTTTGAATTTAACATTTTCATTTGTTTCAACTTTTGCATAATATATTTTGTTTATTTATTTAATTATATATATTACGTGATATCATTCCTTTAGTAATTATGTGTAATTTCAACAGGGATGATTTTAGGGGCTAAATTTCGCTCATGGGCTAATTTTCCATGGTTTTTCCAAAAGAAAGATTCGCTATTCTAAAAACAATTTGCCCAAATTCTATAGGATAATTTTTCTTTACCTTAAAAATCGCCAAAATTTTATACAAACTATATAAAATCCTTAGAAATTTGAATGTTTTTAAAAAAATATCGCCAAACATTTATATTTGGCATATGAAGGATTAGTAAGACTCGTCAAGGTTTCTACATTTTAAAATAAATTTACATCCTTAAAATCATCCCTGAATTTCAAACAAATATTAGGTAAGTACCAGGTTAAAGATATGAATGTATATATCGAGCCTCTTATCGACGAGCTACTAAAGTTATGGGATGGAATCACAATGTATGACATATGTAAACCAATTGGGGAGAAGAAATTTAAATTCCGTGGAATACTTTTATGGACAATTCATGATGCCCCTAGACTAACACATTTTTGTGGTATGTATAAGCATTCTAATATTACTCTTTAATACTATATAATATTTTAATGTTATCATGGTGCACGTTTACTTTTTAAATAATCTCATCGTATAATTGACATTAATCCATTTGTTGTAGGTCTTCAAACAAAGGGTAAATATGCATGTCAAGTTTGTGGCCCTAAGATGAAGTATCGTCATTCAAAAAGTTTAGGAAAGATGGTGTTTGATGAGTATAGGAACCTTCTTCCTAAGAACCATAGGTATCATACTACTGAAAAACATCTTTTCAATGGGAAAGAAGAGACTGGTTTAAAACCATGAAGAATGACACCTCACCTATGGAGGTTGGAATATAATAGAAATCATCAAGGTACTCAATTTCATAATGTATTGTAGATCATGTAATGTTTTGAATGTTTATTTTAATCATTGAATTTATTTTACCGTATTTGATAATTATTAATTTTTATGATTTCTTTTATGCTTCATTAAGGCCACAATCATCATGAAGCTATTAATAATGGGCTTCCACGAGGAATGAAATCTTATCCCACTCAATTCATGAGGTTGCCCTACTATGAGGAGATAAAAATAACTCATTTGTTTGATACAATTCATATCGGGAAGAATGTGACTGAAACGTTATAGCGAATCATAGATGGTAGGAGGGACAAAGAAAAAATTGTCAAAATTTGTACTGACATTCAAGAAGCCAATCATGCAATGCGAAGTGTGATCCGATATTCAAATAGATCAGATGGAGTACTAGACCAAAATAAACTTCCATGGTTATTAACAGAGAAAAAACGAAATGCTGTAAAAGAGGTCATTCAAAGAATTAAATTTCCCACGGGTTTTGCTTCAAGCATAAAAAATATCTTAATGAAGAAAGGCGAATTTGGTGGGGTAAAAACACATGATTGTCATACCTTCATTAAGGTAATAATTTTGGTATACATATTTATATATATTGGCCTTCTAGATCTTTTATTTTTTTTTCATTTTTGTTTGTCTACTTTGGTCGAAACAAATAACAATTCATTTTGTTGTTACAGTATGTTCTACCGCTATCTCTCCCAAACAACTTTGACAACAACGTCAAACAAGTCAAACAAGTTGTGATTTATATGAAAAATGCTCTTTCAAATTATTTTTGTACTTAATGACACGTGCTTTACTTGTAATGTAATGTAATATATTATATTATGTTCTTATGTTGAAACATGTTATTTTCTTGTGTCACGATCTCATGTAGATGGTTGCCATTGAAAGAAATCCATGAAGATGATATAAATGATTGGAAGAGAGGAATTCCTCGTCTAATGTGTGAAATGAAAAAGTATATACCTCCTACATTTTTCAATGCACAAGAACAGTACCTCATACACCAAGTTGAGGAGATTAAAATTTGTGGACCTGTTCACACAAAGTCAATGTGGATGGTGGAGAGGCACTTGAAATCATTGAAGGCGTTGGTTACACAAAGAGCACGTCCTGAGGGTTCTATGGTGGAGGGATATATGGTATATCAATCCATGGTGTATATTAGTCAGTTTCTTCATAAATTAGCAACGCCAACTATGCATGCAGTGGATCGCATTTGGGATGTAAACTCAATCAAAAAATTTGAATATCAGGAGCATCTGTTGGGGAAACGTAGAATGAAAAAAATGAGAGGTAATATATTAATAATTGAGAAAATTTATATTATTAATACATATAAAGTTTTGTTTTTGTGTATATATGATCATACTCATTAATATATTAATATAATTTATTTCATAAATTATAAATATTTATAATTACCTGCATATTGTACGTTATAACTAATATTTAATATTGGTGAATTATGTTTTTTTGATTCAGTTGCTCTAGAGTGGGATGCACTGAATTTATACATTGAAAACAATCTTGATTGGATGAATGTATGGATTGAAAGATGTAAACAACATAATGGAGGTAGGTTATCATGGCAACGACTGTCTGAATTGGTTAGAGAAGCTTGTCGTAACATAGATGCTAATGTTACGCAGAGCGAAATTGATCTAGCATATGGTTTGAAAGATGGAAAAGTAAGCAATTTCACCCATTTTATTCAGTTATTTTATATTATACTAATGTGACTACATGTGTATTGTATTTTTCAAATACTTTCGAAGTTATATAAATATATGTTAATTTATTAATTTACAATGCATCTTTTACATATCTGACATATTTCAGTTGAAACACCACAAGGCTATGTGGTGCAATGGTCATAAATTTCACATCAAACAATTGGATGAAACAAGGAAAACTTTCGATAGTGGGATAACTACAGTATTCCAGGTTACTAATGTTTCCTCTAGGAGTGACAGACATCCCTGAGAATCTGAAAATAGATACTATGGGTATTTAAATGATATACTTGAGTGTGACTTTAATTCCTTCAAATCAGTATTGTTTGATTTCAAATGGTATAGGTTATGAATGCATGAACGTGATGAGGAAAGAACTGTTATTCAACATGCCAACGGATTTCCAATGATTAAAACAATGATGTTTGAAAGAGGACATGATCGCTATGTTTTTCCAAGCCAATGTGAACAGGTC
>ML777623.1:443600-460586 GCA_009831015.1 Picea engelmannii | reverse complement strand
TAATGTAACTGCAAAGAGCATTCTTATTATTATTGGATTAAATCCCCATTGCGGATTAATCATGTCATTATTATTATTGTTGTTATTGGATTAATCCCCATTGTGGATTAATCATGTCGGTAATTGTATAAGGACCAAATCCCATTTTGCGGATTGGTCATTGAACAATTACAAAGTGTAGAATAAGAAGTCGGCCCCAGCAGTTATTATGGAAGACCCAGAATTAATTAAAGGTGGGTTTACCCACCCAGAGTGAGAGGTCGGCCCTGCTAGTTGTGACCTTTCAAACGTGCCAGTCTTGTATAAATAAGAGGCTAGCTCGTTACTTCAAACACACAACTCACTTGCTCATTTATCTTATGAGGCAAGTTGCAATTACCAGAGAGAGGAGAAGAAGAGTGGCACATCTTTTGGGGAGGACTTTCTGTATTGGTTTGAGTTATCTCTTGAACATTGTATAAGCTATTTATGATAAGGAAGTTTTTGCTGGGTTTTCTTCCCCTAGAGGATTTCCCAGGATAAATGTTGTGTCTCTTGTGAATGTGTATTTCTCAGTGATCTTGTTCTTGTGATGCTCTTATCTATTGAAATGAAAAGAACTATAATAATGGCATAAAAATTAACAAGTCTCCTACTTCAAAATTATTTTCTTTAGCCTTATGATTATCGAACCATCTTTTCACTATCTACTGATGGGATAAAAATTTAGACTTAGCCCTTTCCCTCTCTTCCTCCAACATGAGCAAAGTGTTGATTCTCTGTTGCATGGTCGAGGATTTATCATTGTTAGAATATTGGGCCAATTGGAGAGATGGAAGATAAAGCCCATTCGGGAGAATGGCTTCTTGTCCATAGACCAGGAAGTATGGGGAATTCCCTATAGCCTCTTTGGGTGTGACCCTATTATCCCAGAGGGAATTATGGAGTTGGTTATGCCAATTTCTATGGGTATCCGCAAACATCTTCTTTAGTATCCTCACCAGATTCTTATTGGTTGACTCCGCCACACCGTTTACCTAAGGGTAATAATTTGCAGAGTACTTGATTATGATTCCTTTGTCCAGAGCGAACTCTGTCAATAGGGTAGAGGAGAAGTAGGCTGCATTACTAAAGACCAGAACAAAAGGAATTCCAAACCTTGTAATTATTTTTTTTTCTATAAATTGGATGACTATTTTCTCATTTACATGGGTTAGAGGGATGGCCTCTGCCCACTTTGTGAAATAGTCGGTGGAAGTAAGAATATACTTGTGCAATTTCTAAGAATTGGGCGTAATTTATCCTATGATATCTAGCCCCCACTGCTCAAATGGTCTAGAGACGGTTACATGCTGAAGTTGGATTGTTGCCCTTTTCTCCTTGCCAACACTTATTTGACAAGTCTTACAATTTCTGGCGTAAGCATGAACGTCTTCGAACAAAGTGGGTCAATAATAGCCGGATCTCATAAAATTATGAGTGGTGGTGTTCCCTGCAAAATGTCCCCCAACGGGGCCATCGTCGATTTCTTTCAACACTTAATCGATGTCTTCGCGTTCGAGACATATCAGTAATACCCCGTCATAGTTGATCTGGAAGAGTACCAAATTGATGAGGTGATATTGTGCGGATTTTAATCGGAGGGATCTCCTTTCTCTGGGGTTGAGGTTTTTGGGACAAGTCCCATGATGTAGTAGATGAGACAAATCCTTGTACCAGGAGTCCGGTCCTGACAAAATGTATGTTGCTTCACCACACCACAGTGTTATTTCATTATCCCACCCTGGATCTTGGTTTGCTTGATCTTGAGCTTCGGCTGCGAGTTTGTACAAACCTTGTCCTTTTACTAACTTGGTGGGTTTTATATCTAGATCAAATTCTTGGACTACCACCATCCATTTTTCTCTTCTTTCTCCCATTTCTTGTTGGGTAAACAAGGATCGGACTGCGGGGTGTGGCACAATCACCTTAGTGTGATTTTTGAGGATGTACGACCTAAAATGATTACTTCTTTATAGATCGCATAGGCCTGCTTGTCTATGGTGGGGTAATTGAGCTTGACTCCTTAAAGGTTGGTGCTCATGGATGACACTGGGGCTTCATTGTTGTCATCATCCTTCTAAGTCAAAACCACATCTAGCGATTGGTCAGAGGCGAAAGTATAAATATTAAAGTCTCTATTGAAATCGGGACTTCGCAACACTGAGGCTCGAGATATGGAAGCGTTGATATTGTTGAAAGCATCTTTTCGTTCATCATCCCACTTAAACTTAGAATCTTTGCGAATCATTTTTTGTAAGGGTTTGATGATTTTGGCGAAGTCGGGGGTGAATTTCCTTACAAAATTAATTTGCCCGAAAAACACTACATAACCTTCTTGTTATGGGGTAGTGGGAGTTGAGCTATGGATTTAATCCTTTTCGGGTCTATGTGAATTTCTGCTTGAGATATAATATGACCTAGCAACTTACCTTCTTCAACACCGAAGATAGTTTTCTTAGGATTGAGTGATATACCGTATTTTTGACATCTTTCAAAAATCTGAGTTAAGTGTTGGATGTGTTCCTCTCTATTCTTCGAATACACCGTTACGTCATCTAAATACACTACCATGCACTTACCTATAATCCCCTGAAACACCATGTCCATTTCCCTTTGAAAGGTCGCTACTGTGTTAATCAAACCGAAAGGCATGCGTTTATAAGCGAAGGTTCCCCATTTGGTCTGGAAGGTAGTTTTTAATCGGTCTTCCTCTGAAACCAACACTTGGTTGTATCCTAAGAAACCATCTATAAGGGAGAAATTTTTTTAGCCCGACACGGTCTGTAGGAGTTTCTCCATCGGTGGGACAGGATAATTATCATTTTCTGAAGCTCTGTTGAGATTCCGAAAGTTTACGCATAATCATATTTCTCCTGACTTTTTTCTTACTGGAACAAGGTTCGCTACCCAGGAAAAATTCTAACTTGGAAAATTTTCTTCGCATCTAAAATATTCCTTAACTCTTAATACATTAGGGGTTCCAAGGATGGGTGGTACTTTCGGAGATTCTGTTGAAAAGGTTTGACTATGGGTTTCAACAGGATGTTGTGTTGAATGATGCGGGTATCATACGTTTTCAAATATTTATAGGACTAGGTGAACACATCCTGGTATTGTTTGAATAATTTGAGGTAGGATTTCCTCTTCTCTTTAGATGTCGTTTTTCTGAGATTTACATACTTTGGGTTGTCTGGGGTTCCAAGATTTATAGTTTCATGGAGGGTACAGGAGATACCAGTCTTTGCGTTTTTAGGTCCTTTGAATCATTCCTTTAGATCAAACAAATTCTCTAGATTTGCTATCCCTTTTGGAATTGTGTGAGCCTTTGGTTTATCTGTGTGTTGACCCTCCTGAGGACTGGTTTCCATTAGTTTCTCTTGGAACTCTTCATCGTCAATAGCGAGGTCTTTGAAGTTGTCTTGATTAGTCAAGAATCTTATGATCTGTTCATCCCCCTCAAAGACTTTCCAAGTAGAGATATTATTAGGTACCGATGGCTTGCAGAGCAGTTCTACAGTGAATCGGGAGGCTTTGTAATCTTCTAAAGGCAAGAGTCTTGAAGCAGTGGTGGCTAAGGAGTCAGCAAGGATGTTCTTTACTCTGGGGATCATAGTGATATTGAAAGCTTCAAAGCGTTCTATCAGCCTATGCACCTCCTGTCGGTAGTTCTTAAGATGAGGGGAGTTGCATTGTATAGTGTTTCTCACTTGTCTAATAATGATTTTCGAGTCCCCGAACCCCTTTAATTCCTTGACATTAAGATCTATGGATTTCTCTAACCCTTGTACCAGAGCTTCATACGCGGCAGTTTTGTTGGTGCACTTGAATTCTAGTCTACAAGACAAGAAATGGCGTTTACCCTTTTGATCGATGAGGATGCACCCTACTCTCGAACCTTCTTGTGACTTGGATCCATAAAAATAAAGGGTCCAAATTTGTGAGCGATGATTTCCATTCCAATCAGTGTTCCTCTCTTCGATCTTTTCTTCCAGAAGACCTAACACTAGGTCTTAACAAAAGAGAGAATAATCCATTGGTATTGGGAATTCTTCTTGAAAGATCATCTCAAATATTTGGGTAAGTGAAACATCGGATAGGAGAGGAGCAAAATCGCCAAAGTGAGAATCACAAGAATAATTTGCTAGTATGGGAAAATCGATAGAGGTTGGTTCGTTCAGGGTTTCTAGGTTAGTGACCGTATGTTTCAGATATATTTCCCTATCGATTCTGATCATGTTCTTGTATCCCTTCAGCGGTAGCCAAAGGTGTTCCCTATCTATGTTTAAGTATTCGTTTATTTTTTCAGACCAATCTCAGCTCAATAATAGCCCATATGCCTCAGGGATATCCACCACAATGATGTCAATCACCTGCATGAAATTAGGATGAGTGGCTACCCTGATCATCACATCTTTGAGTTCCCCCATGAATTTGACCTGGGTCCTGTCTAGTTGTATGACATGCTTATCACTCTTTAGAGGGAAAACACCTAATTTGTTACAAACAACCAAGGGCATGACATTGGAAGATGCCCCTGAGTCTACCAGATAGTTGTGGAGATTGTTGTTGAAGACTTCAAACGTTAAAAGGAAAGGTGGTACAAAATGCCTCTCCTTTCTTCCTTCTGAGTAGGTGTTTATCGTTGGTTTGCTTTCCAAATCTGTAGGGGGAAGATTCTTTTCCTGACCATTGCCAGTGGTTGAGTTTTCTACCAAAATTAGAGCTTGCAACAGAAGGTCTTTCTGCTGAGGGATTCTACATATGTCCATAATCAATACATTGGCTTTCAACTTCTTCAAATCTTCTACTACATTGTAATCTAATTTAGGAGAATCATGAGTATGGATACTTATAGGCTTTTTACCCAGAGCGAAAGGCATTCTCGGGCGATTGGGAGTTAATTTACTTTGTGAGACACGAGTGGCATTGGTATCTTTTGGGCCAGGTTGACCCTTACTACATGTCTGTACCACCGATATATCTGCGGGTGGTGCCTGAGGTTTAAACAGATCATCTGAAGACGTGATCACGTCAGGATCCCATATCAGCATGGTTGTTTCTTGTGGTGGGTCAACTTCTTCCTGATCGGTAATGTTAAAGGCCAAACTGCTGGATGGTTCGGTCAGAGAGACTTCGCCTAGAAAATGATTGGCCATTAAATTCATGGCATGGACCCATTGAGGACATTTCCTTTATGAATGGTTCTCTTGGTGATATGTACAGAAAGAATCAGACGCGACATTCCCTAAGTCAATGTTTAGGTTGGCTGGGGGAGGTTCAATTTCTTTGAAAGGATGGTTTCTTTTAAAGAAAAGCTTATAGGGTCTTTGGCCTTGGTTTCCCTCACCCGCATTTCTTTTCATATCTATAATATTATTTGATAGTTTCTTGACCATGCGTTGCAGGTCTTCTATATCTCCATTACCCTTATCGAGAGTTGGTTCAGCGGGCTTCCCCGACGGTCTGGTCAAGAGGAGTCCTCTCCTAAGAGGGGGATGGCTTTCTTTTCTCGCTAGAGATGCCTCGCCTTCTTTACACCCTTTCATTTGGAACTCTATCATCTTGGCCTCTTCAAAATTCTCTGTGAGGGTTTTCTTAGTGGCTCTTTTAACAAACATGGAAATAGAGGCTGGAAGCGCATTGGCATAGACCTCGATTTGCAACTCTTTAGCCGATTTCTCCGCGGGCTGAAATTTTTTTAGGATAGTCATGGATATTTGATTGAAATATTTGACCCTTTCCTTTGGGGTCATGGTGGCTGCGAATAATTCAGCCATAAGGGCTCCTGTGGTAGTTTCTTCGGCAAATTTGTCTAGTAAATCCTTTTGGAACTTAGTCCAGCTGGTTATGGATCCTACTGGCAAGTTAAAATACCAAATGGAAGTTGAGTTCTCAAACGTGTAGGGGGGAATTCTGCATACCACATCTTCATGTTGAATGTTCATAAGCCTGATTGTGAGTATGAACTTCTTGATATGATCTTTGAGCAATCCTGAGGTTTCAGGATCATACTTGGGGAGAAAATTTTCCGGGTGTCGAGGGAGATTGTGTACTCATCCAGGGATGACCACGGTGTCCCCGACCAACCAAGGTTGGTTGTCTTGAAGTGGAACTTCCCTATCCTCCTCTCAACCGTTGTTATCTTCCATATCTTTGGAGTCGGAGTCATGCTCTTCCTCTTCTGAAAGATCATGAGGTTCGGAGATATCGCCGGTTGGCGTCTCAGGTATGAGGTCAATACATTCTTGGATTTCAGTGATAGCGAAGTCTATTAAGTCTTCGACGGAGTGTTCGAGAACTTCGTCAGGAGTGATGACTACTAGTCTGTTTTGTTTAATTCTTCGAGGGAGGATGGGGGTGAAGGGAGACACGCCGATTTGTCGGGTGTAGGCTCTGGTAATCCTTATAAACTGATTCACTTCCTCCCGAGGGAGGGCGTAAGGTATTTCAGGGTGAAGATATCCTTCCTCAGAGTGGGGTGAGTTATCCACTTAAGGAGTACTAGGTAAAGGTGGGTTGTCTGTTGGATGACTAGACATGCATGTGGGCCGTTACGAATCTATAGGTTGTTCTAAATATCATATAACTTACATATTCATCCATTCATTCTCAGGCCCTCCTTTTAGCGCCAATTCTGTTGATGTGGATTAAATCCCCTGATTCAACAACAGGAGCCAAACCCACCACGGAGGCCCACTTAGACTCTGTAGCATTTGAAGTGGATTGGTTTTCCAGATCTTGCAATCTGGCCAAATTATCAATGAGCTTTTGTGTTTTCTGGTGAATGTTATTCCTTCGGTTAAGATAGTTTTTTCAGTAATTTCTATTAGGTGGGGCAGGTACAAGAGATGCAAGCTAGTATAAACCAACTTGACGAATATAGGACAAGAGTTTTAACTATTGGGAAGGGGTCGAGCTTGGGATAACCTGCTACGTGAACATATGGAAAATGATCCTATGCCAAAGGGGCTTAGTAATAATACTTTAATCGAAAGAGCATCCAACTTCTATTTGAGAAAGCTACTTAGCAGAAAGAAGATACATATATGATCAAAATCAGGGTAAGCAAAATAGTTCATCTACCGAGACATTCATCACATAGCTGAGGTAAAATACTTAGCATAGAGAAAGAAACACAAATGTAATCAATGTCACGGTAAGAAAAATAATTCATCTACCAAGACATTCATCACATAGAAGCACAATGATTTACTTTCATCATTTAAAGCAAGGAACATCAAAACATTGTACCAGATAACTTGACAAAAAAATTAATTTCTCTTACTTATTTATTGCAACATTTATGGAACAGGAAAGGAAGTAATTCTTCTCCAACTCCAATCAAATACATCTGATGAAAATAGCTCGTCTCTGGTCCATAAGGACTTCTTAATTTGTAGTAGTCTCAAAATAATTATCAACAACCAAAAGAAAAGAGTTCTTACAACAACCATCGACCCTTTAACCATAGATCGATGTTCCTATTTATAATATAAGGTCTTAACAATAATTAACAGTAAAATACAATTTGAGATAATCAAAAATCGCCACGTGGCATCATCATCTAATAGTATTTCAATAGTCCATCTAAGTTGTTTCTTGAAAAGGGTGTACTCTTTCATAATAAGACCATTTGATAAAGAGTTCTTCACAGGTGTTGGCCCATTGAAACTCCTGTTGTTCCATTGGAGCCGCATAGATTCCCCCGATGTCTGTTGCGTGCACGCGATATTTTGCGAGGCTGAAGTTCAACTTCTGAAGTATGTCTCTGGCTTTGATTAGATGTCCTGCGAACTATTGTATTTTCCCAGTTTTTGCATCGGTGATCTTTTCACATTCTTCAGCCCATGGCGCATCCTGTTTGGCGTACAGCTTGATTATTTCGTTTAGGTTGATAAACATATCGGGGGTACCATACTCAGGGAGTCCGATGTCTTTCATTATTTTATTGATTTTATCCCAATGCTTTTGACATTTGGCCCATTGTTCTTGGATTGCTTTGTGTGGGATTCGAGACATTTTGGCCCAGTATTCGGTCGATCGCTTCATGCGATTAAGAATGCTTTTACTTACTACCCGAATGTCGTGGTCTTCCTTTTCTTGGCCTTTCTGGACCGCCTCAATAAACCTGAGCCTCTCTGCTGCCTGCTGCGCCTTCTCATACCATCTCTCCATTTCCTTATATGTCGCGAGTGCCATGAGAGTGTCTTCTTAGAATTCATATATATTGGAGATTAACAGTTGTCTTTCCTTCTTGAACTCATCGTAAACTTTACCGAACTCATCTTTTAAATACACAGTTGTCTATGTAGCACCCTTATAGTAATCATAAATATGACGCAAGTGTTCGAGCTCCTTTTGGGTGGTGGCAAGCTCCTTTTCATCTTTCCTGGCTCTATCCTGAGTGACCTTTGAGAGGGATTTTCCCACACCAATCATCTCAGACGTACGAGCGTCCGCTGTGTCGATTAACTTATCCTTAGTGATGACTATGATGGACTGATCCAAGGTGATTCTTCTCTTCTTTGCAGTCTTCTGAATGATAGCCTTTCTCTTTTGATCATAGGAGATCGCATAGATGTCTACGACCTCATTTACCATGTCTAGTATCTGTGGATCATCCCATGTGAGATTGTTTCCCAAGCTTCTCACAGTGTAAATTTGTTCGAGGGTGGGCCCTCGAACTTATTCGTTCTGCCTTGTAGATCCAACTTCTACTTGTTGTTCACCGAGAATCTGAGTATTGGACAGGATAAAGGTGCCTTGTATGGACTTGTCACTTAATCACTCAATGATTGTGGAACTATCAATTTCCTTCTGCGGAGGCTTGTCACTTCAACCTACATATATTTTCGGTTCATCGGACTTTCTTGTATTCAGATTACCTTCAACTTCAGCTTCCTTTTCTGGGATTCCCTGGTCCTAAACCTAGGGCCCAATAGAAGAGACCTTTTCGAGACTTGGGGAAAAGGTCTTTTCGGGACCTTATTCTTCTTGGATGCTCACCGAGGTGCCACAAGAAGTCTCTGTGCTCTCGTCGTCACTGTATATATGTATTAGCATGCTCAAGGGGTTGGGCGCTTGCGTTTCTATCAACACTCGACCCGTCTCTGGTTGAGTTGTTCCTTCTCCCAAGAGATCATTGGAGATATCGTAGACTTGGGATTACCCAACCCATTGGTGCCATCAGCGGCTATGAGACCAGGATTGCTAGGTTCTGTCGGAACTCTTTGGATGTTAACTGAAATTCCAGGACTTATGGAAGGATGCGGGTTATCCTGCATCTGTTTCATTAGTAGATGAGACTGCTAGTATAAAAGTGCGCCACTTTCTTGAGATGTTTGATCTTCAAGGAAAACTCTAATTTGTATCGGGTATCCCTGATGAGCCTCTGTGACCTCAATGTCTTCTTGGGGGTTATTTGTTTCTTCCTCCAATTCATATGCTACTGTTGCTTTGGGGTGTTGGCCAACTCCTTGAATTTCTTGCCCCAATAGTGTGGCCTGCTCTTCATAGCTCAAGGCTCTAAACCTGGTTCCTCTAGGATCGGCCTTCCTAGCTGCCACCATATCCCAATCTTGAGCATTCTCGGTGAAACTTTCATCCTCAAACCGATCATGGGCATAAGGCCAACATGATGATACCTGTGACGTGTGCTGTAGGACCAATCCCTTGGGATCGATTTTGTGAAATCAGCCAGTTTGGAACCAAAATTCCAATTGACCTAGCCTAAGTTGTTTAGCATGCGCAGTGTCTTTAACCATGCATAATCCGATATGGAATCCATACGGTATGAAAGCCTGCTTCTTGTCTTTCACTAAAGTTGCATTGTATCCTTGTATGATGTTTTGATAGCAGAGTTCTCCTAACACTAGCCAGTCGAGAACATAAAGGGGTGATAAATGTGGCACCCCTGTGGTGCCAAAAATCCTGATGTAGGATTCTCGTTTGTCTAAATACCAGTGACCAATTTTGACTATGAACTTCTTTGCTTCATTTGATAGTCTAGGGCATTCTCTCTTGAAGAGTAATAAGTAAATGGGCACAATAAAATGATCACAGATAACAACATAGGATTTCTTGTACCTGTTTTCCCACAATATGTTGTAATATACATGGACTGCGAGCTCCAAAGGGTGCCAATTCAAGTCCATCCCAACAAAAGAGTTCCTAGCGCAGATGACGTTCAATAGATTTGAAGCCATGTAGAAGGCAGGGCTATCTCCTTCCTTTGGAGCCTGATCTTGTTTTATGCATGTGCTCAACTGTTTGGAGATGATAGCACTCTAATTGAAACCAATACCCGAAACGATGACTGTGAAAGCCAGAGGCATCGAAGCTTCCGAAAACCGGGAGCAGTATTTCTCCCCATGTAATTTGTAGAGAAGGGATATGAGATAGGTGTATGGCTCCCTGAGATTGACCATCGGGTACAAACCAAAAGTTCGGTTCATGAATTTCTTGTCTTCCCTCCAAGAGGATGCCAAGATTTTGCTAGTGTCGTGAGAGGCATAAAAACTCACCATGAAATCAGTGTTCAAATTTTCTCCAGACTCATTGAGTTTGTAGTATTTATGAACTTCTGATGGCAGGAAACCTCGACGCATTCGCCATTGTCATCATTAATCAAAAATTTATGTGCATCAATGTGATCAATGAGCCACTTTAAGAGCTCGATGCAAGGGAAAACTGAAGACTAGCTTGACACCATGTGCAGATAAGCCCTGTGAATGTTTTGGAGGACCTCGTTATCGAGCATCCTTGTATCAGGGTCACTGTGCAGAGTATATTCGAGGGGATCTTCTCTCTTGATCTTCTTGAAGACTTCTCCCCAACGAGGAAAAGTCATCTTTGCCCCAATGCTTTCCTCTGTATCCCTAAAATATGGGGGCTGGACAAAGGGTTCTTTGGTGATCGCCTTGATGATAGACACCAGCTTAAGAGTGAACTCTAGTTGTCTTGAAACTACTGGGGAGGAGCCTTCTCCTATTTCTGATTCTTGCAGCTTTGGTGCCTGTGGTGATTTCCTGATGGATGGATTCTTTGGAGGCATTTTCCCTGCAATCAAAAATGCCTTTTAAACACATATACAGAGAAACATTGGGTGAGAACATATACAAATGAAAAGTAAAGCCATAAGGGAACCCATACTTGTAATGATTGCTAAGAAAATTGTTTAATACTCACTGGACTTTGGATGCTTCCTCTGGACTGGTGGCTCTGTTCTCTTGTTTGTTCTGAATTCCTTGCTGCGTAGAGTGGGATCACACAAAAAGGACTCGAAAGAATATAACTGGGAGATACTACCAGTCATATCAATTAGTTAATACGGGTGATAAATACAAATTTCAAATTATAACGCTATCGGATTTCTGCCACTGAGACTTAACTGGTTGATGGTGGAGGCACAGATGGAGATGAATTGTATCAGTGAGTTTAATGGTTCCCATTTGATTCACGCACGAGATAGTAACTAATGCATGATCTACGAATTAACTAAAGCTTTGAATGCAAAGTACTTGACACAGCTAGGGGTTAAACTTCACACCACGTCTTACCTTCATAAGGATCAGGGATTGACTACTATTTTAGATCCTTTATCAATGTTGCTATTTTCTTGATAAACCTCTTGATGCCAGTGATGTTGGTATTGGTGATGCTTCGGGTGTCGGCGGTCGACGATGGAACTCCTCTTTTGTGCGACGCTTATGATTACACATATATGTTGAAGCTGAAAGGACTGACATTCGGTGAAATCTTTTCAGAGACTATATGCAAAAGAGATACTCTTATCGGCCGATGCCGAAGAATGTCTGCACTCAGCTTCTTTGACTTCCCATACAATTTTCACTACCTTAATCTTTCACCGATGTTGAACTTCTCAAGTAAGTCGGGAGAAATCTGGGTTGTTGGTTCCTTGATCAGTTGTGGTGTTCCTCAAGATGGTTCTTAATATGCTCAAGAGAAACTCGGATATGAAACATATCAGATAAGAAGGTTATCAAGCTCAAACCACGGTGAAAACAATCGAAGGTAGAAGACAAGGTGGTACCCAAAAGGAAGTGGTCACAAAACGTATAGGGTGTGTTGAGCACTCAACAGGTCGTGAGTGGGACGACAAATATAAGATCTTGAGAGTTGTTAGGTTGGGGAGGCATGGGAATAATTTTGGGGTTTGGGCCATACTTCTACTACTACTTTCTTCTAGGTTATTTCCACTGTTCAGACTCTTCATTCGGACTTTCAGGAGGGGATTTGAGACAGTGCTTCACAAAATTTCCATACTCATGGCATACTTTGCACTTGAAGGGTAGTTTTTCATAATTGACTTGTTGCAGGTAGTTCTATTTATCGAATGTGAGATTAATAGCTTCTGGTAGACCTTTTTCGAGATCCACTTCTACACAGATGCACGCACAGGCTTGGAGGCCATATTTGGGCTCTGCTCGATCTATGTACTTCCCAAGCGCATTCCCTATTAATCTAATAGTTTCATTATTCCAGCAATGCAGAAGAAGGAAAGGGAAGCAAACCCAAACTAGGACTGCATTAGGAATATCATTTTCAGGGTTAAAATCTGGGGTCCAACTAGTTAGATACATACCTCTAGATCCCATAAAATATGGTCCGCTTCTGAAGATGAGGTCTTTGTCTTATTTATTTTCAAAGAGGAAAGAAAAGAAGCCTCTTCCGCATAGAAAATGCAAGATATTTCCTTTCAGGTGGGGTTTCCATTTTTTTTCGATCCATATTGCCATAGCCCATGGGGAGGGTTGGATTCCCATGAATTTTTCGATGAGTACCTGTTCTGCAAATTTGAGAGTGAGGGTTCTGGAGTTTCCTTGGATCTGAACCGAGGGAATTTGATCCATCTTTTTCACAAACTTTGGGGGAGTTTGTTTGTTCATCTTGGGAAGGGAGGCAGTGAGGGAGGTGAAATATGCAACATCCTTGTCAGAGACGGAGGGGGGTGGGGTGGGGGAAGGCTGGGAGAAGGGGGGGGGGGCGAATCCTACCCTAGGATTGAACTTTGACTAGATTGAAAGGTGCGCAATTGAAAATACTAACAACCCAGAACTAAAAGGGATCAATACACCGATTTTCAATGAGAGGTGATTTCACTGTGGTGTGTAGGAATAGGCCTAGCACCTTCAAAATTATCATTCTCCAAATATCTTATACAAATTTTACAAGGAAATTGTACTAGGAATAGACACTGGCAACAATGACCTGTGAATGGGGCCAACGTTAAAAATTTTTCAAACTATTTATGAATGCATTGAAATTTGACATGGATAGAATATTCACATGACTTAACGATATGGGAGGGTTTTTGGACTCAAATTTGACTCACACACCCACTTTCTTCCATCATCAATTCATCATGTAAACCATAAACCCTAATTTAGTGGAGTCATCAATTTGTTCCCAGTGAATCGATGCATTTTTGTTGACATGGAATTGGACAACACATGTACCTTCTTAATTTTCTTCCTTCACTTGATGTGGGCCTGGTCATTCCTAGACTTCAATTGAAAGTTTCCCCTAACATCAATTTGCCTCTATAATCAATTTCTCAAAATGCATCCATGTACTTAGGAAATTGGCATACGTATCCCATGTAGGAAAATTCATCTTATCTCCCCACTAATATATGAAGGGAGGAATGGAAATATAAAAATTTCAAGGTTTTTGGAATCTCTAAGAATTAGCATCATGTAATCTACTCCTAGCCTCGACTGCAACACTTTTTTATAATACAAATTATGTTTCGGTTATAATAAAAAAAAATATAATTAAGATAAAGGTATTCACAATATATAGTGCATGCAAGTACATAGGCCCCAGTGTGTGAAACTATGTTTTGAAGAGGAAATTAAGTGTATAATCATATGTTTATCCCTACAAGTGGATTCCATCACCCCTAATAGAAGGTCATTTAGAAGGCCCCTTTTAGCACTTATGGATTACTTGTTCTTTCCTAGCATGTCTTAGGGGCGTGACTTTGTTTTTTGTTCTTAACTAATTACAATAATGAATAAATTGACAAGAAACCCCCTATGAGATATTCAAGTGATTCATGTGAAATTTATAAAACTTACACATACCTACGCAAGGTGTGCCCCATCCTCTAGAAATATTCAACATTATTGATAACATTCTTTTGTCACTTATTTTGGTCTAACACTTATGGTATTGTGAATAATTTACTTTCTAGTTGAATTCCAAAAGCCACATATTTAACAACAAAGTTTCATTGAGCTAAAGGAAATGAAGTAAATTATGGGAGAAACTATTGAAGAGTACGACTAGAGATTCCAATATCGATTTCACATATCAAGGTACAAAATATATGATACCTAGCTGCATAATGACAAAGAGCCTCCTCTTGCAGGAAATATAATACTTTCAAAGGAATGTTTTGGTGCAAGACATCATAATCAATTCAATGGATAGGTACCTTGGAAACATAGGTTCCTAGGTCACACCTAATGCTACTTTCAATCCAACTCTAGGGATAACACAACACAAACGACCATTTTTCTAATGAATCCTATAACCAATGGGAAAGGGGTTACACCTAACCCTACAGTAATGAGTTCCTTCCCTAAGAAATATTTAAGTGATTCATGTGAAATTTATAAAACTTACGCACACCTACCCAAGGTGTACTGCCCCATCCTCTAGAAATATTCAAAATTATTGATAACATTCTTTTGTCACTTATGTTGGTACAACATGACTTATGGTATTTTGAACTATTTTCTAGGATTATGGGTAGTTTTCAAGGCCCTATGTTTGAGGAGTGAACCTATTCCCAATAGAGGGTGGATTTTCGAAGACCTTTCTAAATAGATACCAAGAAGAAGGGAATTCAAGATTATATGTTGTAACTAAAACTATTATATGCAGAGATATGGAAATGTATTAATGTGGAGTAGGGTGCACATGTAGTTAACATATTTAGGGCATAATATTCCCCTTTTTTCACATTAATTATTACAGTTGCAAGATGTAGATACAATTTATATAATTTATAATGATATAATGATATAGTTTATATATTTATATAATATACAATTTATATAATGTATAATATATAAATTATATATTATGTAACTTATATAATATAAAAAATATATACAATATATACAAACATAATTAGGATTTGTAATCCCTCAACCGCACGACATAACCTCCCCATTGCTCAAATTCCTAATTCGTGGACCATTGCTTGAATTACCTCCCTGAGAGTGCATGCAACCATTGCGAGCTGGAGCAAGAGATTGAGGAAAATAACCCCATGCAAAGTGAACTCTAAGAGTTATCTTGCTGGAGAGATAGAGGATAATAACATCACCTCCCCATGACTAGGAGTGCCCTTGCTGGATCTACAGGGGAGGAGTGAGCTTGACAACCAGAAACATCACTAGCTCTTACTGAAGTGGCATAGGAGGAGAGAGTGAGAGTGCCATTGTTGGAGTGACAGAGTAGGCCCGTGACTAAGAGTTCCTTTGCTGGAGCGATAAAGGAGACCCCACCTTGACCAGGAATGATGCCAAAATCAGTAAGTTTTTAAAATCCTTTAAAACCCTAAATGTGGAATTGAATATCCTCCAAGGTTCTTTTAATCCTGTTGTTCAAATCTAAGAAAGAGAATATCTTATGGAAGCCCTAACCATTTAATCCATTAGTCATATTTACCACTGGAATCTCTTCTGGAAGCCCTAATCATTGCGTCATATTTACCATGCTTACACAGGGTGAACAATTCTTTATAAAGGTTACTTATTAAACATGAAATACACACACTGCAACTTACATATTGCAATTATGGCATACATAAAAATTTCCTCGATTTGATGCATTGTTTATTCTATTTGTTTTGTCTTTACATAAAAATATAATGATAACCTCTCTCACAGATTGCACGACCATACATGTCATCAAGGTCTTGGTTTAGAAGAAGCTAGTTGCATGGTAGAACATTGACCTGCTATGCTACAGGATTTTATCAACATGTCATCTTAACCATGCTCTTCTTAGGTGCATTTGTCTTTGCAACATCCACCTAATTGTGATGGGATGTTCACATTACAACTTACATATCCCAATTACAACATATTGTTTCAATAATAATCCCTCAATAGAATTCAATACCCTTAATGTCATTAAAAGTTTCATGTAAGCAAGTTTCAATGAGCAAAAAATATTACTATGTTTGACATGTCATTTTATTCATTGCCTTTGTCTCCATAGAACAATAATAAAAAATAACCTTTCTCATGTGTCTAAGGAACCCATTTATGGAGATGTTGGTTGCATGGTATTAAACTAACTTTCCATGCCAAAGGATTCAATAAGCAACTCATTTTATCCATGGTCACATTGGGTGCATGTTTCTTTGGAGAGATCACTTAGTTAACATGAAACACTATTGTTTATGGACCCCGACTCTAGGGAATAATTTGGTTGGTAGGATCTTGGTAGCTTTCAAGACTCTTATCTCTACAAGGATCATACAAAATTTCTTCAATAAGGGGGGGAATCTTTTTTCCCTTGTTTGGAATGCGATATACTATGTTGGATATCTCCATGGAAAATGACCACAACCTTTCTCAAATATCTTATTTCCATAATTACTCCAAAAACCCATTTTACAAGTTCCCATTTCCATCGAAAAAAACTAACCCACCATGCCTTTGACCAAATTAGCTAGCAGGTGATTTTCACCATGCTCACCCGAAGCATGTGGTTCCTTGCAAAGACTACATAATCACTATGATATACACACATTAAAACTTATGGATCACAATTATGACATAGTGTTTGATCAATATGTCCTTCGTAGTTTTCAAGGACTTTGTCCCTGAAAGGATCCTAAAATTGAACTTCAAAAGGGAAAAAACATATCTTCATTTGACGTAGTGCTTGCTTCATTTATTTGTGTCCATGGAACAACAC
>ML777623.1:408731-420991 GCA_009831015.1 Picea engelmannii | reverse complement strand
CATTCCTACTATGAAAAAACTCATGATTATATCCATATCCTACTTATATGACAAAGATTCACTTTAAAGGAACTATGTTGTAGTTTGAGGCCTTGATCATGGCCTATTAGATCAAGAATATTAACTTAGGTCCTAATTCCATGGACTTCTGACCCAACCATGGTCAAGGCTCTAGTACCCATCCCTAATGCATAAAAACTTGTAATGGCATCCACATACCACTAATTAGCATGCACATTATCAAGGCATTGATACCCATCCCCATTATCCAAGGAATTATAGGAGAAACCATGTTCCACTTGGAGGATAAGGTAATATTAATATTAAAATTGCAGCCTAAAATAAATTTTTTATTTTTTTTTAAATAAATATTGTTCGTCGCAATTGCAACAACAACTCAACTTGCTACGGAAATTTTTCTATATAACCAACAAAAAGTTGTCGTCGTACTTGCGACGACCACTAAACTTGTTGCGACAATTTTGCAATATGACCAACGAAAATTTGTCATCGCACTTGCGACGACAACTTAACTTGCTACGAAAATTTTGCTATATGACCAACGAAAAGTTGTCGTCACAATTGAGATGACAACTAAACTTGCTATGACAATTTTGCAATATGACCAATGAAAAAATGTCGTCGCCCTTGCGACGACAACCTAAATTTTTGCGACAATTTTGTTATATGGCCAACAAAAAGTTGTCTTGGCAATTGCGACAACAACTTAATTTGTTGCGACAATTTAGCTACAGAAACAACCAAAGTTGTCATCGCAAAAGTCGTCGCAATTGAGATGAAAAGTTGGTTTCACATTGTTTGCCTTTATTGTCGTATTGGCGACGATATTTCTTTTTTTTTTGCAATTGTCAGAAGTTCCCTAGGGTCGTCGCTCTTGTGACGTTAGTTCAAGTTCGCCGAAACTGCCACGTGCCATAAAATGACGTTTCAAAGACTCAAGATTTGTTGCAATATCAACGACATAACGTCGCAAGAGCGTCGAAATTGTCGTCGCAAAATGACCCAAATTTTCTAGTGAAAGGAATTCAAGAAGGAAAAACCGCCTACCTTTGATGAAGAAATCATGAAAGGAGAGGAGGTTGAGGCCTAGTTTCTAGGGTTAAGGAAGTATTTTGGAGTATATAATTACTTAGAAAATACAAAGGAAAATATAACCATTTTCAATATGAATGGAGGATATTCCATATGGTGGGAAGAACTCAAGGACTTTAAAGGATTAAAGGAAAGTAAGATAACATGGAAAATGTTTGAGAAATATTTCAGGAAATCATATTTATCAGAAAAATGATATGATGGTAAGATTAAATAGTTCCGTGAACATAATTTCAGGAAAATTACCATGGCGACTTATTCTAAGAGGTTCTTATAGTTGTTGAGGTATGTTCCCTACCTCAACAATGATAAATCAAGGATATAATGCTTCCTCAATGGATTACCATAGCACTATAAGGATAAGATCGATTTTGATGAGCCTAAGAAACTAGAGGACACCATTAGAAAGGTAAAAAAAATTTATGATTAATTCAATCATAGGTAGGATCCTCCTAAGGATTGGAAAAGGAAGGACAAGCCTATATTTCATAGGAAGGGATTTAAACCAACTCAATACAAAAATCCAAAAAGAGGTGTGTTGTCCCCCATTCCTAGGGATAACTAAGGAGATTATCTATTGAGGCCCTCAAGTTGCAAACATGGAGTATCGAGAGGTGGATCAACCAACAATGTCCAAAGACCAGCAGGAAGAGCCCCACATCACACCACTCATGACCTTATGATCGATGGATGCACCATTCACCACACAAGCTTGGCTCTCAAAGGATAATAGGTCTTGCTCCATGAGGTAACGAGTCTAGTGTTGTGGTAAGTATCATTTTAATAAATGAAGGATTTGAATATGTTGCAAAGAGTCCTTTCTTGATTTTGAAAATGTTTTCCTAGAAATTATGCTCTTTTCCTTATTTCACCTTGGTGGTTAACATTTCTATCCTAGCATGTGATCACCCTCGAGGAAAGAGTTACTACTAGGGGGCCTCCTTGATGAGTCATCGTACTACTCACACACATAATTTCCACTTTCCAGGTTTCTTTCCCTTCATTTCCTCATCTTTTGGGTTTTCAGGCCACATTGACCCAAGAAGGGCTTGTACCTCATTTCATGAGAAGAAGGGGATGAAATCCCAGAGCCTTGTAGCTGGAAAAAGATAAAATCCAATAATAAACCTTCCAGATGCTCTCCTAGGGATCCCAAGAACAATGACATTTTTATCACAAAAAATTGAGGGACCCATAAAATAAATAACTAATTGAACATGCCAACCAAGGTAGAGCGTGTGTGGGCAATGTTTTTTATGCTTAGGTAGAATCCCCACATATCATCTTCAACCTGGGGAATCATGGTCATGTGTGACCAAGGTAGAGTTAATATGGTAAATGTTTTTCATGCTTAGGTAGAAGTCCCATTTTAAATTCAACCTCGAAACACTCTAACAAATTAATGGAAAATAGGTTTTGAAAAAATCATGCATTGTGGATGAAGGGAAGCATTCCCTCTACAAAGGAACATATAAATGAGACAATATGAGCCCTTGTGTGTCAAAAAACCCCATGCCCAAAAGTATCACCCCCATCCACCTCAAACTCTTCACATGACTTAGAGAGGATCCACTTGGGAAACACTCCTTGACTTGGGAAATGACTCACCCAATAGGTCACCATGACAACCTTCCCATACCTAAGTTTGGCAAGTTGGATAAGGTTTTTGAGAATTTTTTTACTTTGAGAGGGGGGATTTGATGCACATTTTCGAGTGATTATTTTATTATATATGGATTACTTAACATGATGCTTGTGACTTGTGATCCCTTGGAGGGTGAATTTTCTTGTCTTTGCAGGGCCTTGATAGGTGGAAAGCTATTTTGTGAAGACACAAGGTCACTTAGACCTTCATTTGGGGCGTGAAACCCGTAGGATGTATGATGTGCCCCCTCTCCTAGGGACACATGGATGATTAATGTTTATTTTAGAGGAATGAGAGGACACCTTGGAGGAGGAGACTAGCCCTCACTTTTCCTAATGTTTGGCCTTGGAGGCTCAAAACGCCACATTTTAGAGCATGACGTCACATTTGAGGGATAGGGTTGGTAATGCTGGTGTATTTGATGATGAGTTTGTATATTTTAACCTTGTACAATATTTTATTGCAAGCATATTTTCAATAAAACAACAAAAAATATACAATAGAAAATACAAACATTACACAGAGATTTCCCCCCTGGAAACCCAAATTGGGAAAACCAACATATTTTATATTCATTCATTTTGACACATTGTTTACAATACAATATACATATAGGATCCAGTGGAATCCAAAACCCTAACCCAATGACCTAGATTAGTCAACAACCCTAATTCCTTAGCTAGAAATAGAAAACCATCAACAAAAACCATGTGCCAAAAAACCGCCCAACAATGGACATGAAAATTGAGGCGGCACGAAAATTGAATCCTTCTAACAAAATTTTCCCCATTGACTCCAACACATTATTTTTGGTCAGAGTTATAGACTTTTTATGGTACCTATAAGCTTGCATACAATAATGGAAGGTTCTCTTGCTGAAGGCGGAGGGGATTCCTCAATGCCCCCTATTTTTTATATCTTGTCGGTGACACAAATTTTGTTCATCCCTTCATACCTCACAAGATGTACCAGGGAACCTAGATACTCAATGGAATTAATGGTGAGTATTCCCACATTGGCTAACAACATTCATCATTGGTTGGTAATCCAATGATTTCTTTCTATGTTCGACTTGAACAAATTTATTTACATAGATAGAAGTGTGCCAAGATTGGGTTCAATGAAGACTATTTGGTTCGTGGTTCTAACAACAATTTTCAATGTCTGAATAAAAGGGGGATATGATGCAAGGAAACTAGAAATAGACAATTTCCTCAAAAAGAGGAGGTTATCTCTTTATTTAACAAGTCTTCTGCTAAGGGATCATAACTCTTCCTCGTTGCATAGCTTGAGGCATAGTCCTATTGTGTCCCTCCACCTCCTTGCTTCACTGTTCCCACTGTATTTATTTTCCTCTCACTCCATCATCCAATCTATTTTTAGTGGCATATGTGACTATGTGGCCAAATCAGCCACCAATTTTCATTCACCATCCTTTGTTTTTAGTTTGGTTTTGTTATTTTCATTATGAATAAGTTTAGATTTTTTTATTTCTTAAACATATTTAAAACATGTATAAAATTTGAAATTCAGTCCTCTCTGATCAGAATAATGCTTCTAATCCTTCTTTAGAAGCATCATCGGTTTCATTAGCTAGAATCCCTTTAGTTAGAACTATCAACAAATTGCAAAGAAAGTGGTTGTGTTGGCACATGAACTATATAGGAAATCTTGTAACTTTGTTTTGAATATTCATCAAGCAAGAAAACTAGTGATTAAAGTACCATATGTCTCAATGATCACTTATTTCTCACTTATTTCTCTTATATATCACTTATTTCAGTATATCTTAAATCTTTCCTTTCCATTGTACTATACACCATATCTCCTTAACATTTAAATCCTACCTTATCCTTATAATATGATACCCATGAAACCTATGGGTCAAAGTCTCTCTGATCTAGGTGGATATCGGTGGCCACCCCCCTTTTACAACTGGATCAAAACAATTTTCTGGCAATTTTGGTAATTTACTATTTTTAGCAGTTTTTAACTTGCGGGCCCATTTTGAGGGCCTAAATGAAGGTTTTCGGGATCGAGATTCTCAACGATATTGAAAGTCTATGATTGATCCCCTAAAATGAATATCCTCGACGATACCTTCCCAACGAGTTATCATGCACCCCAAACGAAGATCGTATCCCAAAGTTATGCCCCCGAGAAGTTGATACACCAAACTACCCAAAACGGGGTCCACAAAACTGTTGGTTTTTCATTTTCCGGGGTTAGGGTTTTGGATTTTATTTATGATAAAAATAAATTTGGATCCTCATTTTAAAATCATCTTCTTGTGAATGCAAGTAGCGAGCACATCTCTTCTAAGAGATAAGATGCCACCATTCTAGCGAGTCTTTCACTCTGTATTTTTACAGGCTTTGTACATTTTCGATCATTAATAGAAAATTGTGTATTATTGTATCTCTGTGTTTATGGTTTCATCTCTGATACATTTTTGTTATATTATTGGATATCCAATATATCTCTGTACATTTATCTATTATATCTTTGCTCTCATTTCATGTCGAAAATAATCCGGATCACTCTTTTATTAACAAATCTCATGTCTGTATGCATAGTAGTCACATCACATCTTCCATATGTTCATATACCCTATCAACCATGTGGAACATTGCTCAGAATATATTACTTATTGGCCATATTTGATTCATCATAAGTTTACACTCGTTGATGAAACCACATTTCCAGAACTAGAAATGATTAATTACCAATGTTATGCGGGTATGATGATCTTCTCATTGCATTGACAGGCTCGACCATTTTGTAATTACCCATGAACCTATGTGCAAGTTTTTTCTTTTTTAAATTAGACTATAATAACTCATTTGGAATCATGAAATGGGTTCCAAATGAGTTACACTCGTATTGTTCAACTTCAAAATCATTTGGGCTTTCAACAATAGTGATTGCTCAAACCTTCTCCTATCAGACCTTGTTCATTATAATTCTGAAGGTGACAGTTGAGGTTCCTTTCCTTTCCATAGTAATTTTAGTGAAAATTGTGGTTTACCGTCATGATATGACATCCATGCGATCTCTGGAGGCTCTTCCTAAGTATAACTTGTGTCAAAAGATGTTTAGAGTAGCAGGATGGCACAATTTTTTCGATAAGTTCCAAGGGTTTAATGACAAGATGAAATTATGTTTGCCAGGGGATTCCATGGAATTGTAGCTCAAATTGGGGAGATGGTAATGGAGGTGTCGGAAAATTCAATTGCCTACGCCACAATATTTTCAAGAGAAGGAGAGAAATGGTTCAAAAATTATCGCATAGGACAAGACCTTTGCATTTGGTTTTTGAAGATAGAATTCTAGAATGCAAATTGGGTGAAGGAAATACCTCGAGCTTGGATTAAGGATGAATGGCATGAATCACAGACAATTTTGTAGAAGTATTTGACTTGTGAGGGGTATTATGCTCTCACTTTCTAGTATCACATTAGAATTTTGTTACATTTTGAGTTTGATCAACAATTAATTTTCCTTATTATCTATGGAAGAACTTAAGAAATATGTCAAGACAAGTAATAAATCATAGTAAGGACCCGCACAAGAGTCTATATAATCATGTATTAGTGAAAATCCTGAATGTAGCAGAGCTGGGTAGGAGGAAGGATTCATGGGAAAATTTTATTGGTCAAAATAAATTTAATGAATAGCCTAACGAGGCAGTTGCAGGGAACCATGCAACATAGGATGATGATAATAACAAAAAGGGTCTAGATGAAGAACTAGACTCTTCTATAGCCTTGGGTTTCATCTCTCCTCTAGAAGACCAATGAAAGAGAAAGGTTGTGAAGGTTAACCCAATAGTGGAGCCATTGTCTAGACCATCCCCAACTCACATAATTACAAAATATATGGCCAAACATGGGGTTGGTATTTAGGTGGCAACTCCTACTCTTTACAATGTTCAGGTCTCATCTCCCATTCATCATAGTTCTTAGGTGACACCCTCCTCTTATCAATAACAGGCAATGGAATAGTTTCCATTTTCTGTAGACAGTGAAGAAGAAGATGATAAAACATTAGTAGATATTTTTAAAATTGCAAAGAAAGAAAGGAGTAAGGCTTCAAATAATTTAGAGAAGACACATAATAAACCCTATGATAATGTATCTATTGGACATAATGAACCTGATCCACCATCATATGAATAAACATGAAAGGTGAAAAGAAAGAATCGAAAAATTAAAAAGTTGAAGCAAGAATCCCTAGAGACAGGTACTGAATTGATGCATACAAAAAGTGAATGACATACTAAAAGTACAAATCCAGAACCTCCAGGAAGAAATAAATAATCTACATTATTAGAATATAAAGATGCAAAATAATATCATGAATTCTATTCATTCAAAACAAAGGAGGTGCAGTGAGAGGATAACTAGGACTAGAGGGGGTCTCAACATTTTGATCAATGCAGCTGAGCTCTCCTAGAAATTCATGGATTCTTTAGTTTTTTGATCAATTATGTGAAGATTATTTTTACATATGGATGCTTATTGCATGAGAACATGCAAGTAAATAGGTGAGGGGGATATTTTTTCTTCACAGTTTTTCACGTTCAAATGGCACTTTTCTCATTATTATTGCACTTATATATCTAAAATTATCCTGATTATCCTATAAATCCATGCTCCTAAGACTACAACCTTGCAAGAAGTGTTTAAGAGGTAATAGTTCCTTATTCTATTTTATTTCCTAAGTTTTTTATAGGTTTTAATGATTTTTTGAAACTAATATTTACCTATGAAGAATTTTAGTTCAGTTCTTGTACCAATTTCTTGTACCAGTTTTAATGATGTTCTTATTTTATTCTATTTTATTCGTATGCATTCAATTTCATATGGATAACAAGATATTGAAATCAATTTCCTCGAGGTCGTCGCAATTGCTAAGTTTACCCAAGTGGATTGTGTGAAGAAAACATGGTCGAAATGTTGTTATCTCTTTTTATTTTTGAACCTCTAGTTCATGAGAGCACATAGAATAATCTCATTTCCTTTCTTAGGTTTTATACATGTATGTAAATTTTGAATGTAATAAAGAGTTAGAATATGTGATATTGTAGCTATCGAGTTTGGATTCAAAAGCATCCTTGGTCCAATGTTGTTATTACTCAGACTTGATATATGTAATGGAGCGCATGTTGTAATATCATACTATGTTTTAATACAAGAACCCATTCTGGTATATGCTGTTATATTTACTTCAATAATGTAATTTTTAAGTGCTTGCTACCGGTTGGCAAGGGCCCACCAACCTGGGACACAATGCTTCTGTTGTATTATTGCTAGAGTAGTTTTATATGCTACAATAATATTTAGTTTTATATTGTTTATGTTACATTAATGATTTCATGATTACAATTACCTTTTGACCTGTAAACGATTCATAGAGTTAATCATTTTCCTCTTGTTTACAACCTATGGTATTAGGAGTGATGATATCGGTAGATCATTTCATCTCTAGAGATAACAAGTAACAATGTTTGAACTTTTTCAGGGATAAGTATCTAATGTTTTATGGTTTTTTGTTCCATTGAAATTGTAGTTAGTTCTCTAAGAATTTTAGTTTAGTTCGAGTTTTGATTAAGATTACAATTGCACAATCCTGTAAAAAATCAATTAATTCACTAATAGAAAGACATGAAAACCTTGAGGTGAAGAAGTGTCTTGGACCCTTTTGTGAGAATTGATCCTAAGGGATTGGTAATTGCTCCTTTTTGAAATCTTTATTATTGTTTCAATAGCCAGTTAATACAACACAATTAATGACAATTGAGTCACATATGTACATAGGCAAATTTCCTGGATCCAAGAGTGCAACGCCACCATCTATTTGTCACATTGGGTGTATTAATTATGAATTAAAGTGTTAATACTTATTTCTCTTAATATTTACCTTCAAACTGATAAATCCAACTTAATATCAGTATCTCATGAATAGGAATTTAATATTTTTATAAGTTCACTGATTCAAATGGATGATTCTAAGTAGAACTTGTGGTCACATTTTAGTACTCTGTTTCATTTCATTATGGACAGTAGCTAGGATTCTCTTTTTCAAATCTAACCTCACATAAAAGAGCATGAACATGTATATTGATAAGTGAAAGATTGCATCTTGGGTCTTGAAAGTATATTTGACAAAAGAATTAGTCAGTGGTCCTTGTCCTTGGAAATTATGCTCTTTTCCTTATTTCACCTTGGTGATTGGCATTGCTATCCTAGCATGTGATAACCCTTAGGGAAAGGGTGAATACTAGGGGGCATCCTTGATGAGTCATCATACCCCTCACGCTCATACTTTCCACTTTCCATGTTTATTTCCCTTCATTTCCTCATCTTTTGGGTTTTCAGGCCACATTGACCCAAGAAGGGATTGTACTTGATTTCGTGCGAATAAGGGGATGAAGCCCCAGAGGCTTGTAGCTAGAAAAGGATAAAATCCAATCATAAACCTTCCATATGATTTCCTAGGAATCCCAAGAACAATGAAAATTTTTTTACAAAATATTTAGGGACCCGTAAAATAAATAACTAATTGAACATGTCAACCAAGGTAGAGCGTGTGTGGGCAATGATTTTCATGCTTAGGTAGAAGTCCCACATATCATCTTAAACTTGGGGAAGCATGGTCATGTGTGATAAAGGTAGAGTTAATATGGGAAATGTTTTTCATTCTTAGGAAGAAGTCCCATTTAACTTCAACATGGAAACACTCTAACAAATTAATGAAAAATAGGGTTTGGAAAAATCATGTATCATGGATGAAGGGAAGCACACCCTCTAAAAAGGCACATATAAATGAGACAATATGAGCCCTTGTGTGTCAAAAAAACACATGCCCAAAAGTATCACCCCCATCCACCTCATACTCTTCACATGACTTAGAGAGGGTCCACTTGGGAAACACTCCTTGACTTGGTAAATGACTCACCCAATAGGTCACCATGACAACCCTACCATACCTAAGTTTGGCAAGTTGCATAAGGTTTTTGAGAATTTGTTTACTTTGAGAGGTGGGATTTGAAGCACATGTTCAAGTGATTATTTTATTATATGTGGCTTACTTAACATGATGCTTGTGACTTGTGAGCCCTTGGAGGGTGAATTTTCTTGTCTTTGTAGGGCCTTGACAGTTGGAAAGCTATTTTGTGAAGGCACAAGGTCACTTAGACCTTCATTTGGGGCATGAAGCCCATAGGATGGATGATGTTCCCGCTCTCCTAGGGACACATGGATGATTGATGTTTCTTTTTATAGGCATGAGATGATACCTTGGAGGAGGAGACTAGCCCTCCCTTTTCCCAACGTTTGGTCTCGGGGGCACAAAAAGTCACATTTTAGAGCATGACGTCACATTTGAGGGATAGGGTTGGTGATGTTGGTGTATTTGATGATGAGTTTGTATAAACTTGTACAATATTTTACTGCAAACAAATTTTCAATAAAAGAACAAAAAAGATACAATAGAAAAATACAAACATCACACATAGATTTCCCCCCTGGGAACCCAAACCGGGAAAACCAACATATTCTATATTCATTCATTTTGATACATTTTTTACAATAAAATATACATATCAGAGCCATTGACATCCAAAACCCTAACCCAATGAACTAGATTAGTCGACAACCCTAATTCCTTAACTGAAAATAGAAAACCATCAACAAAAATCATGTGCCAAAAAATCGCCCAACAATGGACATGAAAATCAAGTCGACATGAAAAACAAGGAAAAAATGTGGCACATTTCTTGATTGAATCCTTCTAACAAAATTTTCCCCATTGAATCCAACACATTATTTTGGGTCAGATTTAGAGACTTTTTATGGTACCTAGAGGCTTGCATACATTAATGGAAGGTTCTCTTAATGAAGGCAGTGGAGATTCCTCAATGACCCCTATTTTTTATATCTTGCAGGTGACTCAACTTCATCTCATCCATTCATACCTCTCAATATGTACCAAGAAAAATCGACACTCAATGGAATTAATGGTGAGTATTCCCACATTGGCTAACAACATTCATGAGTGGCTGGTAATCCAATGATTTCTTTCTATGTTCGACTTCAACAAATTTATTTACATAGATAGAATTGTGCCAAGATTGGGTTTGGTGAAGACTATTTGGTTACTTCTGTGAAATTAAATAATAGATCCCCTGAGTTAATGTCTTGTAGTGGTCATTTCAGCATGATTTTATAACTTCCATAAGTGTAAGTTGGTAATTGAACCAATTCAGAGGTAAACAAGTTTGTTTAAAACTCTTTTAATCTATTAAGAACAAAGTAAATTATTTTTTCAACTCTTATACTTGTTTCTTTACCCTTACCTTTTTTCCCACTGCTAAACCGTTATAAACATATCACTTATTTCTTTATATCTTAAATCTTTCCTTACCATTGTACACTGGCAAATTTGGGTCATTTTGCGAAGGCAATTTCGACGCTCTTGCGACAGTATGTCATTGATATTCCGACAAATCTTGAGTCTCCGAAATGTCATTTTATGGCACATGGTAGTTTCGATGAACTTGAACTAACGTCGCAAGAGAGATGACCCTAGGGAACTTCTGACAATTGTGACAAAAAAAGAAATATCGTCGCCAATACGACAATAAAGGAAAACAATATGAAACCAACTTTTCGTCTCAATCGCGACGACCTTTGCGACGACAACTTTGGTTGTTTCTGTAGCTAAATTGTCGCAGCAAGTTAAGTTGTCGTCACAATTGTGATGACAACTTTTTGTTGGCCATATAAAAAAATTGTCACAGCAAGTTAAGCTATTGTCGCAAGGGCAACGACATCTTTTCGTTGGTCATATTGCAAAATTGTCGCAACGAGTTTAGTTGTCATCGCAATTGCGATGACAACTTTTCATTGGTCATATAGCAAAATTGTTGCAACAAGTTAAGTTGTCATCGCAAGTGCGACAACAAATTTTCGTTGGTCATATTGCAAAATTGTCACAACAAGTTTAGTGGTCATCTCAAGTGCGACGACAACTTTTCGTTGGTTATATAGAAAAATTGTCGCAGCAAGTTGAGTTGTTGTCACAATTGTGACGAACAATATTTATTTAAAAAAGAAATTAAAAAATTATTTTAGGCTGCAATTTTAATATTAATATTACCATTTTAATATTAATATTACCATATCCTCCAAGTGGAACATGGTTTCTCCTATAATTCCTTGGATAATGGGGATGGGTCTCAATGCCTTGATAATGTGTATGATAATTAGTGGTATGTGGATGCCATTATATTGTTTTATGTATTAGGGATGGGTACTAGAGCCTTGACCATGGTTGGGTCAGAAGTCGAGGGAATCAGGACCTAAGTTAATATTCTTGATCTAATAGGCCATGATCAAGGCCTCAAACTACAACATAGTTCCTTTAAAGTGAATCTTTGTCATATAAGTAGGATATGGGTATAATAATGAGTTTTTTCATAGTAGGAATGGGTCTCAAG
>ML777623.1:344002-369133 GCA_009831015.1 Picea engelmannii | reverse complement strand
TATATATATATATAAAATTGACAAAATAAAAAAAGATAATGAATATATATAGCTAATTACCACAGGACGATATTCATTCGATCCACCATTGATGTGACCATATTTCCTACAATGTTTTGTAGTTGTTGCTATTAAATTCTTACGAGACGTCTGAGGCATCATTTTTTACAAGGGAAATAACATCTACCATCACCCTTTTCACCCGCTTTACTTTTTTCACCACCTCTAATAACATTCTGTGACATTATTCCGCACAAAAATACCCTTTCGGAATCGTCGTTGTTATATCAAGATTGTCGCAACATATTTAAATCATCAAATATTTATAGTCGAATTTTAGGTCACTATCGTCGCACTTGCGATGACAGTGACCTAAACATATTTATTTTTTTACCTATTTATTTTAGGTCATTTTTAACGGTCATTTTTAAGGTTAAGTCATACGTCTCTCTTGCGATGGACAAAGTATATCCGTCTCTCTTGCGATGAAAATTGACCATAATAATTTGGTCAAAATACATACGTCGAGATTGCGACGAATATGGGGTGGATTTAAAAAACTTGAACTTTTTCTCTTGTATGTTGCGACGAAAGAGTATTTTCGTCGCAAGTGGTCGTTGCAAAATTTTCAATATGTAGTAGTGTTTGTTAAGGAACTATGAGAGTGTCTATTCATCTTCTTCTTCCTAGGGAAACTTGACCCAATTTCACTACTAGACAACCCTTCTATAGTGGTCTATCCACTAGATGACTCTATAGAAGAGTCTCCACTAGCCATATTTCTCTTAGAACTCATGTGCCTTTTCTTGGAGGAACTCCTCCCCACATTACTGTGAAATGTTTGATGCCTCTAAACATATGATGGGATATGTAGCCTCTCAGACTATTTTTGTCATGCATTGTAGGTAGTTGGATCTTATTGAAAGTGGCTTTGGATCTCAAACAAACTTTACAATATTACTGCATTTTATTATACCTGCTCAGCTTGATCCTTCATGATCCTTTTATTGTCTACTTTTAGACTCCTCAATGTTTCTACCAAATTTGGATGGGTTTTTGATCCGAAAATGATCTTTAAAAGACCTGGTTGAGTTTTAAGCATGTGTTAAATTACCACTTAGGAATTAAGGAAAGAAGAAGATCTTAATGAAATAATATTTCATCCATAATAAATAATGTATATCAAAGAGTAAACATAAGGAAAAAAAACCCATAACAACAATATTATTAATGGAGTTCGACACAAGTTTTCCTACGTCTTCGAGCCTTTGCCTCAGTGGGGAAGGCTTTCTTATTAATATTGAATTCTTCAAAAGTAAATAAAAATTTCATAAAAAAGATTACAACATGATCTAGATGTTTTATGTTCGATCTCATGAATCCAACACAACTAACGACACCAAAAATGGCTAAGCGTAGCTCCCGAAATTGGCCTCCAAAGTTCGCTTCCTCAATGGCTTCCCTGCATAAAAATGGCTTGGACTTCAAGTTCTGCATTAATTCTCATGTCCTCAACTCCCAAAAATGCTTGTTTTATATATTATTTTAGTTGGGTATCCTATCCCAACTTCCTCCCAAGATATGGCCTCAAATCAAGCTCCAAATCCCCCCAAAATGGGCAACATCTCCAAAATCGGGCTAAAATCAGCATAAAAATCATATTATATACTTAAAAAACTCACATTGGAAAAAATTTGGCACACAAACCCCTTTCTCTAGGCTCCTAGTCATATGGAGCACGCCATATGGACAAGCGCTAAGTGTTGGTTCCCAATCCTCTGGCCTAGCCCTCTTTCTAGTTCGTATGGAATGCCATATGGTCTCGGACTAGCACCAAGTGCCATCCCATCTGCGCTCTACTCCTGGTCATAACGTCCTGGTTGTGGGATAGGCCCCCCTCGACCAAGGCCTATCCCTAAAAATCTGCATCATACAATTTCAAAAGAATATTTGGGTGTATGGTTAAACAATCCCCACGGTAGCCCGGTCGGTCCATTGTTTGTTGCGAAGTCTTTGGTTAGAGGATAGGTCAGAGGTTCAAACCGCCGGAGCTAACAAATTTTTGGCCTATCCAACATTGGATAAATCCAGGGTGCCATGTGGAACCCTCTTAATGGGCCACATGTCACCTTTGGATTGGCCTGTACAATCTAGTCAACACACAGTCATCTGCCTAGTCAACATTCATAGTCAGTTGCCACATCACCCTGCGACATCAACATATGTACTTCCACATCAACATCTGTACTACCACGTCAGCATCCGTACTACCACCTTTCATCTATACTTTTACGTTTCATACTTTCATTGGGCCACATCATCATTCTGTACAACCACGTTTCGCGTCCATACAGTTCCATGTGTCACCTCCATACGGTGCCACGTGTCACTTTTTTACTTGTCCACATTGATCCAGATTATTTTCGGCACTAAATGAGAGCGGAGATATAATAAATAAATGCACAGAGATATCACATATATCCAATAATATAACATAAATATATCAGAGATGCAACCATAAAAATGGAGATACATTAATACACGATTTCTATTAATGAAAGAAATGTACAGAGACTGTAAAAATACAGAGTGAAAGACTCGCTAGAATGGTCGCATCTTATCTCTAAGAAGAGATGTGACGGCTACTCGAATTCGCAAGAAGATGATTACAATGAGGCTTTGAAGGCCTTTTTACTATAGACAGAAATGCCAAAAACCCTAGACATCCAAAAACCTAACCCTAGGAGATGAAGTTCCAAAAGTCATGTGGGCCCCGTTTGGGTAAGTTAGTACATCAACTTCCTGGGGTCGTAACTTTTGCATATGATCTTTGTTTTAGGTGTATGATAGCTCGTTGGAAAGGTATCATAGAGGATATTAATTTTGGGGGATCAATCATGCCTACAAATATTATTGAGAACCTCAATCTCGAAAAACCTTCATTTAGGCCCTCAAAATGGCCCTAGAAGTTAAAACCTGCTAAAAATAGTAAATTGCCAAAATTGCCAAAAAAATATTTTGAGCTAGTCGGAAAAGGTGGGTGGCCACCGGTATCCACCTGGATCAATACTCCCTCCTTAGGAAGAAATGGTCTCCATTGAGTTGAGTTCCCGGGGGAGAGGGGAAAGTGTTTGCTGGATTTGCATCTTGGTGAGTTGCTTGTATTGTTCAAGACATCGCGCTGCTTAGTTTGTGGAAGTTTGTCATGAACCTGTTGAAGCCAAGGATGTTCAAAAAGTTGAGCTACATGAGAGGATGGTGTGTAGAAGGAATCTTTGCACTTTGCTACAATATTGTCAACCTTCTTCTTTTGGATAGAAGGTGCGGGGGGCGAGGCTGTAGTGGTTACAGTGTCCTTATGTTCCCCTTTTGAACAGATTGTGAAGAAGCTAAATTTTGTAGTATGAGATACTACCTTGTGACACTTTTTAGGTGGAACAATAGTTGGAACTACCTTTGGTATTCTGTAGAGATGAACCCCCAAAGTAACAATGACACTACAGGGTCGAGACTCATAAACATCATGGCGTCTCCACATATATGGTTGGCCCAAGAGAACATCACAGACATCCAGTGGGGAAACATCACATAATACCTCATCCTTGAAGGGTTGGATGTCGTATGACAATCGACATTGTTGGCTGACACGAAGATCTCTTCCTTGTCGAAGCCACCCGGTGTTGTATGGCTGCGGGTGTGGTGTTGTTGACAATCCAAACTGTTTGACGACCTCTGCTAAGATGAGGTTTTTCTGGCTTTTTCTATCAACAATAAAATGCAACGGGGTCCCCTTCACCCACATCTGTGAATGAAAAAGGTTCTCCCCCTCTTCAGGATCTATTGTTTCTTCTGGTTTAATTGTTGCGGTCGCAACAATAGCATTAGGGTCTACGTCAATGCTCTGTCATTTACCAGTGTTTTTAGAATCAGATTCTGAATCGGGGTTCGGATCCTTGTCTTTGATCTCAGCCACCAATGACTATTTTGAGCAACATTCATCGGTGTTGTGCCAGGGGATTTTGTGGAAATCACACCATTTTTCAGTGTCCTTCTTTGTCTTCCCATGACCCTTCTTTTCCTGTGTCTTTGACTAGTTTTTAGGAGACTATTTGTTAGGGCCGTCTTTGTCATACTTTGGTTGTTGCGGATTTGCAGACCTGAATTCTTGTTTGTTCTGGTGCTTAAATTTCTACTCAATTTTAACAGCATATCGATAAGCAACACCGAATGATGAGATGTCCAGAAAATCCATTTCAACCTGGATGTATCTGTGTAGAGCCCCACGGTATTTCAGAACCAAATGTCGCTCGAAGTATTTGATACCCAGCTTGGTGCTCAAGGTATGGAAGGTATTGGTGAACGCCGGAACTTCTTGGCCCCTCTCTTGCCACAATGTGGTCCATATCATGTACTGGTCCTCATAGTTGCCAATAGGGTAATACTGTTCCTTTAACGCATCCACAAAAATATCCCAAGTGGGATCGGCTCCATATATTCCAGACTCCTCTGTGGAAATTTTCTCCCAGTAAGTTTCCCACCAATGTTTGACATGAGGGAGAGATTTAAGGAGTGCGAAGGTGATATTTTCTTTGTAGGAAAAATTGTGAACAGAGAAATAACCTTCTAGCAGAGTTAACCATTTTTCTAGGGCTTCTGCATCTATCTGTCCTTCAAATACAGGAATATCAAAATTAACTTGTACCTTGAAAGGTGAGGTTCCTCCAAATTGGTTGCTTGATGAAGATGGGCATGATGCTATCGACAGGCATTGAAGGATGTGGGAAAAATTCTCCATCATTTCATCTCTCTGTCATGTGAGAGCCATCTCAAGCAATAGATTGATAGGATCGTCTGCTCCGTCATTTTTTTTTTCTTCCACCATTGAGGGATTCTTGGGTGTGCGAGAGTGATTGTCTTCAAGAGAGACAAGCTCGAGACCCAAATTTCTATACTCGGGCCTCGTCGGGGACATGCACTAAAAAAACGATCAAGAGCAGCCTGCTCTGATACCACTGATCTGGATTATTTTCGGCACAAAATGAGAGTGGAGATATAATAAAGAAATGCACAGAGATATCATGTATATCCAATAATATAACATAAATATATCAGATATGCAACCATAAACACATAGATACAATAATACACGATTTCTATTAATGAAAGAAATGTACAGAGACTGTAAAAATACAGAGTGAAAGACTCGCTAGAATGGTGGCAGCTTATCTCTGAGAAGAGATGTGACAGCTACTCACATTCGCAAGAAGATGATTACAATGAGGCTCTGAAGGCCTTTTTACAATAAACAGAAATTCCAAAAACCATAGACATCCAAAAATCTAACCCTAGGAGATGAAGCGCCAAAAGTCATGTGGGCACCGTTTGGGTGAGTTAGTACATCAACTTCCCGGGGTCATAACTTTTGCATACGATCTTCGTTTTAGGTGTAGGATAGCTCGTTGGAAAGGTATCGTTGAGGAGATTCATTTTGGGGGATCAATCATGCCTTTGGCTATCATTGAGAGCCTCAATCTCAAAAAACCTTCATTTAGGCCCTCAAAATGGCCCCGGAAGTTAAAACCTGCTAAAAATCGTAAATTTCCAAAATTTCCAGAAAACTATTTTGAGCCAATTGAAAAGGGTGGGTGGCCACCGATATTCACCTGGATCACACATCAAGCCTGAAAATGCCAAAAATGAGTGACACATGTCACCTCCTCATGCTACCACATGTACCTACTGACATCACCATGATGTTATGTTGACATACTGTTGACGTTAGTAGTATGGCTTGTTATCTGTTGACCAGTTGACTTTTTTCTTGTTTGGGAAATCGATCAAAATGTGATAAATTTCGCATACGATGTCCATTTTTGGAAAAACAATATATGGCCAGAATCAGCACGAAGAGATCGACACAATGGCGCGGGTTTCATCTGATTCCAAGAAATTTTGTTTTTAGGCCTTCCTAGATCCATTTTGGATCATGCTTCCCCAATAAGACCTTTTGGTCCTCCAAAAGAATATTAACCTGACATCAAGTGTGGGATATGCCTCCCCACTTGTCCTTTATCTTTAAACTATGTCTTGTGCATCATAATCAATTTCAAAACAACCATGACAACTGAAAGCATATTGTTAGCCACTTGAACTTGTTCACATATTACTGAATGTACTACCATCCATGTAAAAAACATTAGCAGCGATAACATAAGAAATATGACTGAAACTGACCCAATATGTTTGATGTGCTTGCACGACATTAACTTATCTTGAAGCAACTTATGATTGAATTCCCATTCTACAACCATCTCATGTTCATGCTTAAGATCAACTGCTTTAATTGACACAGTTATAGGTGTGTTTCTTGTTGGATTACTGAGAGGGAGAGTGAATCAATAATAAAGAAATATAATCATTTTTCATCATAAAATATAAGTGTTATATCAATGTATAATTATCATCCAATAGTTGTAGAGTAAATAAATAATGAGCAAATGAGCAATCACACACATACACAGTACACCAATGTTATACGTGGAAACCCAAAGTGGGAGAAAACCACATAATTATTTTTATTATATGTCTTTAAGAATTACATTCATTGGAAGCACCAACTTCCTTTGTTTTCTAGCTGCAACTGGAAGAAGACTCCAACCCCCTTGTTTCTCAGGCTACAACCTGAAGGAAGCTCCAACTCCCTAATTCTCTGGCTACAACCAAAAGGAGGCTACAACCCCCTATGTTCTCTGGCTGCAACTAGAAGGTGTCTACAACGACCTGTCCTTGCCCCATCCAACCACCCTGACGTATAAGTAGAATGATGGAACCACTATCACATTATCATTGTGAGATATACTGCTGTAAACCTGTACCAATCAACCTGCACCAAACAACCTATACCAATAACTTGAACCATGCATCAACCATGCATCAATCTGTACCTCAAACTGTACCATAAAAAGGTGCATTAACCATGCACCAACCTGTACCATGAACAAGTGCATCAACCATGCACCAAACCCGCACGAATAACCTGTCACAAAAACCTGTCCAAAAAACCTATCACAACAACCTGTCTCATCAATATTTTCAACCAAATCAGATCTACTCACCAAGATCAATCACCAAGACAAGTCTCAAAGATGTGCATCAACCAAGAATAACACAACAACTCATAATCATCACCAAGATAAATATGTGCTTCTAATAATATACCAATACAAGTATGCTACATCATCTACAAACCATGTGTCAACAATACTACTAACAAGTGCCTCCAACCATGTACCAAGTATGTACCAATCATGTATCAACTACTCATCAACTATGACTCATCAATATGTACCAACATCATCAACTATACACCTCATGTATGTGCCAACTCATCAACTACTTGTCTCAACCATGTACCCAACATGTACCTCAAACAAAATCCATCATCAAATGCATCATCCAAATCTGATTTTTAACTCTGTAATAGACCTAGTGTATATGATCACATACCTACAAACCTTCCTTAACTTTAACAACAAGAGACTATCATTTTCATCAAAATTTACTTTAGTCTCACATGACTAGTTTTGGATTAGTCAACAACACTAACTTGAAATAATCAAAACTATGTAACTGTAATGAAAAAATATCTAAAAATAGTACACAATTTTCTTCAATGTGTTTTATGCTATTCCTCCAAGTTTCACTACTTTGAACCTCTCAAATAAGGAGCTATAGCAAAAATGTCATACCTTGTTGAATTCTGGCTTATTCTAGAGAGCGAACTTGTAGAGTGTGCCCCGCATGGGATATTTGTTGTATGGCTCTGAAAATTGTACACATAATACTATAAAATTTACTCTAACCAACACATTTTGTCTTACTTAATTTGGATCTGTTATGAAGAATTTATGACGTTATTACCCGAAACACATGTTTTAGACTAGTTTCAGGACTAGCCAAAAACCCTATTTTCCACGGCGTGTAACTCCAAAAATAAAACAACCCATGATCTTAAATTTGTAACACATCTACTTGGATATGTTTCCTCAATGGCCTCCCAATTTCACGGTCTGAGTTATTCTATAAAAAACGTTATTGCGAAAATGATGAGATTACCTGTAAATAACATACCTTATAAAGCATCATCAAAAGAATTTATCCTCCCTTGAATTTCGTCCTTCTTTACTTCACCTTCCCTCTTAATTTTGGCTTAGATATCCTTTGGTTAGCTCAGTCACCTGTAGATATTCAATATGCTCAAGTGTGATTAAAAATGAGAGAGTCTTGCCTCTTATTTATACTTTTATGTAGCTTCCTCAAGGGGTTACATTTTAACCATCTTAACTCACTTTCCTTATTTTAGGGTTAACCCACTTCTAACCACTTGTCAACTTAATAATTTTTCCATTAAATTTATTATTTAAATAATTTATTTTGTATTCACTTTGAATTATAGTACACTTATCAGTTCACTTTATTATTTACCTTCTAAAATCTCTTAAACCACTTTGATTACTTTGACATTTTGGGGCTTCTAGATGACTCATGAGGGTTCTCCAACTTCACATGGCCATAAATCTCTAACCATGAGGATTTATGTGACGTTACACATACCACTGGAAATGGCATGACATGTACTATCTATCTAGAATATTCTTACCTGCAAATATATCAAAACTCATACCATTATCCATCAAACAAACTTGGGTCCATTACCCAAACCTTTCTCCAACTTCACATGGCCATAAATCTCTAACCGCGAGGAGTTATGTGACATTACACATAACACCGGAAATGGAATGACATGTGATACCCATATAGAATATTATTACCTTCAAATATATTAAAACTCATACCATTATACATCAAACAAACTTGGGTCAATTACTCAAACCTTTGTGCTACCAGAATTCGCTACCAGACTTTCTCCAAGGGTTGGTATCAATCAATAAGGGTTGACATCAATCTACAATATCAGTATTCAATGGTTGACAACAATGAAAACCAAAAATCCATACCAACTTTCCATCAACCTAAGCCAAATGTCTGGCAATCTCCCCCTTTGGCATTGATGGCAACACTTAGTCATGATAGCATTCATGCTTATAGTCCTCATCAATGTTTTTATCTCTCCCCCTTTGACATCAATGTCAAAGGGTATCTCCCTTTGGGGATACTCCACCTGACTGAACTCTCCTTGGGCTGATCCCCCTATCTACATGTATTTGTGCTCTCTCTCCAAGAATTTATATCCTACATATGATAAATCTCTCCCCCTTTGTCATCAATGGAAAATGTATCTTTCCATCTGGGGTTGCTCCCCCTAACTGAACTGTCCTCAGGGATACTTCCTCTGACTGAACTCTTCCTGAAATTGATCCCCCAACCTGAATTTTCCTCTTTATGGTGCTTCCTCGTGTAAATCTAATACATATAAGATAAGGATTCAAAAACATTCATTTTGGAGTAGAAATTACTCTGAGTCTCTGGCAAAAATACTCAAAGGATTCCCTTGGAAGTGGTTTCTTAAATATGTATGCCACTTGTTCTTTTGTGCCCACATATTGAACTTTGATGTTCTTGTCTACAACATGTTCTCATAGAAAGTGATACTTTATTGGAATGTGTTTCTTCTTGGAGTGCATCACTGGGTTCTTTGAGATACTGATGGCACTTGTATTATCAAAATAGATTGGAATGGGCTCATCATACTCAACCTGTATATATGTCAGATTTTGTTTCATCCATAGAACCTGTGTACAACATGTTTTTGCTACAATATACTCTTCCTCAGTTGTAGATAAGGATATTGATGATTGTTTCTTTCTTAACCACGATAATAAACACTCACCCAACTAGAACGTTGCTCCACTAGTGCTTCGTTGGTCATCAATGCAACCTACCCAATCTGCATTTGTGTAGGAAATAAGTGATAGATTCTTTCCTTTTGGATATCATAATCCAAAATCTTTTGTTCCTTTGAGATATCTGAAAATCCTCTTCATTGCTAATACATGTGATTCCTTTGGTGCTACTTGAAATCATGCCACCTGTCCAACTGCCTGCATTACATCTGGTCTGGATGATGTCACTTATAGTAAGCTACCAATCATTGACCTGTATTGCCTCTGATCTATAGACTTTGAATCATCATCTTTTCTCAACTTCCAACCAGTTTGCATAGGAGTGGTAACTATTTTGCAATCTTCCATTCCGAACCTCTTTGGCATTCTCTGATATACTTAGTTTGAGAAATAAAAATTCCTTGGTTGCTTTGACATATTTGAAGACCCAAAAAGAAGGATAGTTCTCCAAGTAATGACACTTCAAATTCATTCTGCATATCCTTTGCAAATTTTTGGCTTAACTTGTCATTATTAGTTCCAAAACAATATCATCAACATAAATTTCAATTAATAAAATACTAACTTGAGTTACCTTGATGTAGAGGTTGTTTTATGCGCTTCCTTTCCATAGTTCGTAGGGATTTTTTTCATTGTTGTTTCTGAGAATTACTTTGTTTTGAATGTGAATTGTTGTATGCACTGCATGTGTCCAAAAAATATTTGTCATGTTATAACCCTCTATTTCATAGGATCACCTGGTGATTAGAATCTCTTCATGCAGTTGTATTGTATTGTAAATAATATTTTATTCTGCAAATGATTTACAAAATAAAAAGAAAATATAAAGAAAAAGAAAAGAAAATAAAGAATAAAAATATAAAAAATCAAAAGAGGGTATAAAAAAAAACAAGAGAAAACATAAAACCCCATGAAATAAGCTTGGTTTGACTCATATTGTATAATCATGATCAAACCTTTTAAATTTATGTTGATAAGTTAGTGAATAAATTTGGCCAAACAGTTTAATCTTGGCCAAATTAGATAGGTTAGTGAATAAATTTGGCCAAACAATCTAACCTTGGCCAAATATATTAGGTTAGAGTAATTATTAATCCAACAATCTAAGATGGATTAATGAGTTAGTTGATTAGACTAGGATTTAGGTTAGCATGGTTTATTTCAATAAAGATTTGAAAAACATTGTTGAAAATACCTTTATTTGAGTTAATTTGGTGTTTTTTAGCCTAACAAATGACACCTTGGTGAAAAATAAGGAAAGGGGAGCCTAGCACGACCCACAATATGAGTTTATCCTAAGTTTTGGTCGGGATATGACCTTTTGTCGTTATGCGACTAAAAGGTGCACAATTTTCAGCGTCTAATCAAGCAGCGATCAGATCAACGACCGACAATCTTCCCCCCCCCGCCCCCCCGACTTTTATGCCTTTAACGGTGGGGGTGGGTCCGAGAAAAGTGGTTTTCCAAGTGCAGGCCCCGCATGACATGTCACTCCCACATATTACCAGACTCCCCTACTCAATTCCACTTACCACCTACCCCCCCCCCTCCGGGAACCCGCCTAACCGCTCATCCAATACCGCCCACCTCACTCTGCCACCGTACCCCACTACCCTGTCACACGTCATACTCACCATACCTGTTGGCCAATCAATGCAATCCCTCATGATTGTTATTCATCCAGTCACCACCCATGCCATAACGGACACCCCCTTACACCATTTCTTCTCCATTACCATATTGTTCACCGATCCATACACTATCGACACAGCATCGATTCTAGCTTTCAAGATAACCACCACCAAGATACACCATCGACAGACACCATTAAACCAAGTAACTACAGTCATTATTATTGCTGCCTTCATATCTCTGTTAGTTATGGCACCCAAAATCAAACCCGTTGAAACTGCCAAAAATATGTTTCTTCCTCCTCCCATCGACCTAGAGCGCATTCCCCTGGCTAACAAAGAATACAGAGTTACGAAGCCAAAGTGTGAATTTGATTTCTTCGAATTACACTTCTAGCTAAAATACATTTTCTTAGAACAAAGTGAAGAAATTGGACTCTGGGAGTCCAATCTACCCTTATATATGGTTTCCCAGACCTATCACTTCCCAGAGTTTTCCCTTAAGTGTCAATCCCATTATCTTCCCAGCCAAAGGGCCATCGTGTCTTTGTCGGGTGAAACTTTGTTCACCATTACCCCTAAGTCAATAAATCATATGTTACATATCCCCATAATTGATTATGCCATCCCTTTCTCCATCGAAATCCTAAATGACCTCTACAAGAAACTTTCTTTCCCCCAAAGAGCCCAAATATTTGAAATCTTTCGACTAGAAGATGTGCAGTTTCCTAAGAAAAACCCTCCATATCCATCTTCCATTTTCTCAGTCAGGGCCAACCAAATAATTTCCACCTTTTGTTTCTTGTTAGGATATTTTTCTGATGAATGGGTAGGTGAACCTATTCTAGTTTTTCTGTCCATTTTCTTCACAGAAGAGAAGGCTACAGTCCAGTTTGATTTTAGCCAGTTTTTGGCTGACAATATACATGAACATCTCTTCAAATTCTCAACAGAAGGAATGTTCAGGTACTCCTCAATGATGGTGTACATGTTCCTTTTCTTCTAGGAAAACAAATTCTCTTGTTCTCTTAAGAAATTGGATCAGGATGGAAATCCTCAATCAGTGACTTCTTGGACCTCACTAGTAAGGAATAATTCCACTGAGTTCAGCTTCAAAGATTTCATTGATCAGTTTTATAATCTAGTGGTGTGCATGCTCAGCAACAGAATGGAACCAAGAATAAATGAGGAGGTCCAAAGAATTATTCATCTATCTGACTTGGCCAAAACAGGGGACTGGTATCTTTACCAAAATCATACTGATATCATAGTATATGGGCCTAAACTGCCAAAATACCTCCCTGTCATGATCTTTGCATTGGAATATATTAGGCAGATGATAAACTCTAATGACACCCACTTTGTATCACTTAAAAAGAAACAACAACTAAGGATCAAGAGACAAATTGGTTCTTTCATATGCAACAGCAGAGCTACAGGAGAAGAGGCTAGCAACCTCTTGAAACAGATGAACTTCAGTCTAATATTTGCATGGAATTATGACCCAATTGGTATTATATCAGAAATCAATATCAAACAGAAGAACTCTACTTATGCTCATATGCAAAATCCTGAAATAGAAAAGTTTATGAATAAGACAAACTGGCAAGAAAATACAATGTTGGAGACAGAAGAACAGCATTCACCTGTCAACATTTCACATACCAACACTCCTCAAGTACAAACATAAAAGATATCCAGGAAATAGATTTCACCTTCAGTCACATAGGTGTCAACTGAATATTTTCAAGTTTACGGTAAGAGGACTAAAATTAGTCGCACACCAGACATGCTTAGAGAAGGAGAAACACAACCCACCATAGTCATGGAGGGACCAAATTCCTCAACATTCTCAGGAAGTCATCACATACTGTCCACATCCTCATTCAAGAAGTAAGTAGACACTACACTATCAGCTGAGTCCTCTCATGAGCCAACATGATTAAGAATTTTTGACAAATATAAATTGATCAAGCAGAGGAATGAACTTCTAAATAACAACACATATGCCTAGTTTTGGAAGAAAACATATACATCCCAGCATAAATTATTGTCTGCATTTGACATAGAGAAGGGAAGGATGCAAATAGTATTCATGCAAGCACAGGTCCCTCACCCCAATAGAACTTATGGATACAAGAAAACATCCCTTGATTTTTATGTGAAGGAGGTCCATCCATTGGACCAAATGGACATGCACATACAAACAGGGGAGATTATTTTCTCCACTCTAACAAACACTTCACTGACTGCCTCGAAGTTCCAGGTCTTGTTAAATAAGGTCCAATATCAATTGAAGCTAGAGAAGATACCATCCTTGGCCAAAGATAATAAAATCAAATCCCTAGAGGAGATGGTGTTGAAGATTGGTTATAACCCTTCTAATGTCAAGGCAACTGAAGAGTTATTGAAGAAGAAAAATTATGACATATCCTCCTTGAGAAAACAATTGAAACTTCCAACCACTCAGGATTCGCAAGAAAAGGAAATGGTTTAAAGTGAAGGCCACAAAGAGGAAATGATGAAACTGATCATGGAGTAGAATGTACAAATAAAGGAGATGGAGGTTGAGTTGGACAAACTGGTCAAAGAGAAAAAGGAGAGTGTGCATATGGTTTTTATTCCACTGGAGGCAGTCCCTTTGATAGGATTTAGTACAACAACAATTGTAATAGCAGAGATTCCATCGGCCATCCCAATGAAAGTTAGAGATGCTTCTAAGAAGTTGGTGAAGTCAATGAAGGACATGTCCCTTCAAGGGGAAGAAATCAGAAAGTTGGGAGAAGAGGTAAAAATCCTTCAGGACTTGAAGTCCATGTTCTAGTCCAGCTATAACAAAGAAATGCATAAATCACAAAGACTCAGTCAACAATTACAGAAGTTGCAGAAGGAGAATATCATGGCTAAAAAATTATCTGAGGCCAAGGAAGACATCTGGATGGATATCAACAAGTCAATGGCAGAAATATGGCCATTCATACAAAAAAAAAATAACAACATGAACTGGTACATAAGGGCAGAGAATAAATCGAAAATATAAGGGAAGAGTTAGGGGAGAGACCTATAGTGGCCACTGAGCTCATCAGGTTCCTAAACTCCAAGACCAAGTAGGAATTAGAAGCATTGGAAATTGAAGACAAGACAAAGACCATCCCTGAGGTCAAGAAGGTCTTGACCAAGAAAGGATTGATGTTGCAGCTAGAGGAGAAATGTTAGATGATGGAAATTGGAGTGTAGAGAGTTTTTAGCAAGGTTGAAATGCTACATAAGAAGGGACTCCCTGGACTGCTAGTAATAAATGACAAGCTCATCACTATGTCAGATTACAAGTAGAAGATCAACACAGTGGCAAAGGATTGTTCTAAATTTGCATGTATACAAGGAAGCATTGCTGGAAAAGAGTTTTTAGAAACATTACAGTTGAACCTGAACATCCAACATGAGATAAATTTATTTTTATTACAAAGCCCACTTTTGCCAAGTACACTGAGATGGACGAAATATACATAAAGTTACTCAAGGTTTCCATCCCTAGTTAAAAGAGATGGGATGAATTGTGTTCTTTACTTGAGTAAAGTTTATGTGGAGTTCCAAGTCAGCGTGGATCAGACAGTCAAGTCAAAGTGATGAATCATCAACTACTTACCCCAAAAGCAGCACCAAGGATTCAAATAGATTAGCAGCGTTCCTAATATTTTGTAATTTGTAATCTAGTTAGTTAGATTTTCTCTCCACAATATCCTAGTCATTAATGCGAGGATCAGATGTAAACTGTTGTATAAATACTTCTTCCTTTGAATTATTGAGGGTTGATTTTTTCACCCAAGCAGATATTTGTATAATCTTTTCAAAAGGATCAACCAATAATAAAACAAGCCAATTTATAGGATTCTTGTGCCGTATTGTTGGTGATGTTTCTCTTTCTCAGTTAAATGTTCTTCTATTCTCTGTAATCACTTATGTTTTTCATATTCTAATCATTAAAAGGAAGTCTATAGAACATAATTTATCTTCCATACTCTGTCTCTGGTCTTTTAATGGTCTCTATGTTATTCATACAATATTAAGGAAATTCTTTATTGCTTCTTTTCTTAGTTGACTTCTTACCTATTATGCCTTATCCATTTCATTTAATCTTAATAGATCCATCAATTTTACTGTATTTCCCTATGAAGGAACCCCATAAAATTCACATCTGATTCTAATCTTTAATACAGACCCCATACCCCAATGGAAGTTTAATGCATTTCTTCAGCCAAGTTTTATAAACAAACAAACAAACTCAGACTATCTTAACTAGCCTAATATCTAAAAACTAAACAAATCTAAATCATACAAAGAGATCCCTCTCTGAAACTAGTAGGGCTGGATCCCCGTTTCAAAAGTGGTTTTGATAAGTTACCTCTCTCAATTTCTTCTACCCTTGACAACCTATGGGAATTACAGAGTGCTAACATAGTGGCGACCATACTAGGGAACCAAACAAATTTTCCAAATTTATGAATTGTCTTCCCTAGATAAGAAAACTTTATTTATGAATAATAAAAAATCTAACTTTCAAGAGATAAATGTTCATAGGTTGTTGAAATTTGTAAATATTAAATTATATTTCTTAAATTTTAAGTTATGACTCCAAAAATAATTCACACTAGATCTCACCCTGATCTAGAACCTATAAAAATAGTAGATAACCCATAAATATTAATCAGAAAAAGAAACACAATAGAAATTCAAGGGAGTAGCAGTCCTCTTCCTAGGGCCACTTCTCTTCCAGAGAATCTTGTCACAATCCAAGACATCGAGTTTGACCTACCTTTTGACCATAGCCTTTTTAGAACCAAATATGATATCTTTGTGGATGAAATAGTACTAGATCAAACAATCCTCCAACCTAGAACCCCTGAAATACTCTCTCCTGGAATAGATTTTGATCAATAGATCCTTCAAGATTTTGATAAACTATAAGATCTAGCATCAAATCTTGACCAGGCTTTGTATAAAGCCCATTTTCAACAGTCTGTTGAGCTCTCTTCCCTTTATATTGTTGCATCTTCTATCAATCCTCAAGTAAATCAGTCTATACCTCCCGCCCCTTCTTCTTCCACATATTATGTCACTTCTCTAGAAATTATACAGGTTGTCATCCAACCTCCTCCACCAATCATGGCAGCAAGATATTCTCCCCTGGTGTTAGCTGCTCCCTTACATAACATGCCCCAGGACTATCAAACTAGGATTCCTCTGTTTGATGGAACTAGAACCCTTAATGCACAACAACATGTGAATAAAATGAATGATTTCTTCGACTTACAGGAATTTGATGAGGTAGATGTTCAAATGAGACTCTTTGCACAAATTTTAACTGGTGATGTTAAGAAATGGTTCAAAGAATTACCTGCTACTAGCATTGCTGATATTATTTCCTTTCACCAATATTTCCTCAGTAGATGGGAGGTAAAGAAAAACCCTCTCCAAATTTTATCTGAGTATGAAAATATCAGAAGAAACCAAGGGGAAATTGTACAAGACTATTGCACTCATTTTAATAATATCCAGTGATGATTTTAGGGGCTAAATTTTTCTCATGGACTAATTTTCCATGTTTTTTCCCCAAAAAAGATTTGTTATTCTAAAAATGATTCGCCCAAATTCTATAGGATAAAATTACTTTACCTTAAAAAATGCCAAAAAATTATACAAACTATATAAAATTCTTAGAAATTTGAATATTTTTACAAAAATATCACCAAACATTTATAGTTGGCATATGAAGGATTACTAAGATTCACTAAGGTTTCTACGTTTTAAAATAAATTTCCTTCCTTAAAATCATCCCTGAAAATATCTGTAATGAAATTCCTGCTAATATTAAACCTCCTCAAGGTTTGGCCTTGATCAAGTTCCTTGATGGATTCGATATTGATATGTCCTACCAACTGAGAGAAATAAACCTTGCAACTCTGGAAGATATGCAAAAATGTGATGTGAGTATTGAAGCAAACCTATTGGCTAGGAGAGCTAGGCAAAGAACAGAAAGAAGGGTCATAATCAAGGAAGAACCTTCCACTTCCACTGCAGATGCCAAAATAGATTATTTGGTTAGAACTATGGAGAGAATGATATTTGGTTAGAACTATGGAGATAATGATGGAGATATTATAAATCACAAACATGAACCCACCTAGAGAGAACCAACCTACCCCTCAAATCCGAAATCCCAATTTCAGGAGAAATCCTCCCTAGATCAGGAAAAGAGAGCCTAGAGAACAACGAAAACAAAGAGGACTTGATCAACAGATTAGGCCACCCTTTCAGGAAAATTATGTTGATGAGGGGGAAGAAACTATTAAGGGACTAGATGACATTCACATAAATATTATGGGAGTTAATGACACTGATTCCATATTTCTTACTCAAGAATAACAAGACCTTTTTGTCCTTTCACAGATCAAAGTAGATGAGGAAGAGTCAGAACAACAAGCCTTCGAAAATGCAATAATGGAATTCCATAGGCAATACAACTTAAGAAGTGAAAGGCCTAATGATAACCAAACTAATAAAGTTTCTAAAATTAAGAAACCCTCAGATACTCTTGCCAAGAAAGTTCATGAAAAGAAAAACTCAGAGATCCCTACTAAAAGAACACCTGACTCTATACCAAGGACAAATCAAACTGAGGTTTCCTCCACCAATCTGTCCAATCCTACTATGCAAAAGAATGTGGCTGAGAAATCAGAACTTCACAATCAAAATGGAACTCCTACCACATTCAGTCTGGAAAGTGAATTGGCTAAACTAAATACTTACTCCTCTATCAGAACCGATGAACAAGAATGCTTACAGATCACAAGTGATCAAAGCCTTGGACATAGAACTACGAGTAGGCATAGACACTATGAACATTGTGGATGATCAACCAGAACAGTTGTTTGTTCCTGAAGTTGAGGGAAACGATGAAGGTGGTTATGTTCCACCTTTTTACATCAATTTAAATATTCATGATAATACATTACACAATTCCATGCTGGATTATGGCACTTCTCACAATCGTATTCCCAAGGTTGTGATGGATAAATTAGGGCTTGATATCAATAGGCCTTACAAGGACTTGTACTCCTTTGATTCAAGAAAAGTTAAATGAATAGGTATGATCGAAGACTTGTGTATCACCTTGGCACAAATCCCAACCAAAAGCATGGTAATGGATATTGTTGTTGCAGATATTAATCCAAAGTATGGCATGTTATTATCTTGATCATGGGGTGCCAAGTTCCAGGGTACCTTATAGCTGGGCGTGTCCTATGCCACTATTCCTTTATTTGGTTAGCAGAGAAGGTTGTACAAAGAGACTCTGATGAAATACATGGTCATCGGTCAAGAGAAACCACATAACTATCGTTTATACTATGTTCATTCTGATATGGACTCCTTCATTTTATATAATGATGGTGACATGGATAATCAAATTTCATGGTTGGAATATGATGTGTATAACCTAGAGGAAATTAAAGAAACCCCTGAGGAAGATAAAACAATGACAATACAAGTTGATGAACCAATAAAACCTCTCTGGAGTTTAGATTTCAATGGTGTTGTCAGTAAGCAAGGATCTGAAGCTGGGGTGTGAGTGCATAATCCAAAAGCAAGATATTCATAAAGCCATTCTTATAAATTAAATTTTCAATGCACCAATAACATAGTTGAGTATGATGCATTAATGCTCGGCCTAAAATTGTTGAAAAATCTTGGTGCCAAGAGAATTTCTGTAAGAGGTGATTCTAAACTTATCATTAAACAGATAAAAGGTGAGTATTATGCCAAACACCCTAGACTCGGGGCCTATAGAAATGTTGTTTTGGAATTTTTACAATGTTTTACTGAATATGACTTGCAGGTGATTCCCAAAGTCCAAAACATACTTGCTGATGGACTGGCTACTTCAATAGCCACTTGTAAAATATTGTTTCACCCAAATCGCCAATACACAGTGGAGGTGAAATGCAGACCTACTGTCCAAGACAATATCATGTATTGGCAAGTGTTTGGTAATGATGAATAGATTGATGATTTCCTGCAGTCCAAAAATGAATTTGAATGTGAAAACATTGATGTAGACAGTGATAATGAAAGTGTAAATAAACTAGATTTAGAAGAAATAAATGAAAAAGAAGAAAATTTAGATTTTTTGCAATTGAAAGACAACATCCTGCCTAGAGGTTTAGTCTCATTGGAAGAACTATTTGATTTCAACGATGTATCTAATAAAACAAAAATTGAACCTACTGGGAAAGATGTTGAGGAAAGTAACATAGGAACAGATGAGGAACCTAAAATGATTAAATTATCAAAATCTTTACCTCCTACCCAAAAACAAAAATATATTGAACTGTTCAAAGAATTTGTAGATGTTTTTGCATTGAGCTATGAAGACTTGAACTCTTATGATACCAATATTGTACAACACAAAATCCCTATAAAATAATATCATAATCATTTCAAACAAAAACTTAGGAGAATTAACCCCAAGTTGATGCCCCTAATTGAAAAGGAAATTAAGAAAATGTATGATGCTAAAATCATTGTCCCTCTAAGGTTCTCAAATTGGGTGTCCAATCTAGTTCCTACCATAAAAAAGAGTGGAGAAATCAAACTCTGCATCGATTTCAAAAACCTCAATAAAGTCTCTCTTAAAGACAACTATCCTCTACCCAAAATGGACCATATTTTACAAAAGGTAGTTGGATCCAGTAGAATCTCTTTGTTAGATGTGTTGGAGCATAACCCTAACTTACATTAGTTTATACCTAGATTAGAATCCTAGATATTGGTTAATACATCCATTTACACTTTATTTCAACTAATTTGGCCACATAGAGAAGAAGGGCACCTCATGCCTAGATTTTAGGGAAAACTACTAATTTTAGATCAAGACTCAACTCCCGATTCTTGATTTTCTCGATTTATTCTTGATTTTCTTGATTTATTCATGATTTATTCCAACTCCCCCATGCAAAAACTTATCTATTAATGATTTTTTCCGTTACTATTATTAGTAACTACTATTTCAGGTCAGTTAAGTGAGTTGGAACTACTTCTCTTGTCAGTTAAGTGATCTTAAGTGAGATAATGCACATCACTTAAATCTTGTGGACATTAATAAGTGTGTGACATGTATATTTAGTGGTCTAGGTCTAACTATGTGGTCTCCCTTAGCTTATGACACCTATTTTAGCTATTTCTATCTTTTTTTGACTAGAATTTCTATGTTGGAAATTCTATATATTCACCTCCTCTCTTCTTTTTTAGTATGGTTGCTCATGCATATTCACTTTTTATTAATATAATTCTCTGATTTATGGAGCAAAAACTTTCTCTCATCTCTTGAATATCAGCAAATTGTTTGTGTTCAATTTAACTAGAATTCTAGATTTATTGGGGTTTCTGCAAGAATTCTAAATGGTATCAGAGCTAGATTGAATCTAGTGGATTGTACATGGTTTTATTTGCATATATAGATCATCAAGAGGTGAAGAAAGTAGCAATGGATCATCTCTCTCAGCCCACAAAACTCATTCTAAATCCTTTCAATTACTTCGAATGGAAGACAGAGATCTCTCTGCTCCTCCGAAGAAAAGGGCTTTATCGTGTAACAATGGGAATGGAGAAAGAACCGACTGTTGCAGCGGAGAAGATAAAGTATTTCAATAAATTAGATGAAGAAAATGTGCTGATATGCCTATCAATTTCTAGATATCTCCTCTTTCATATCAATAGAACCACTACTCCTGATGTGGCCTGGACCACATTGGAAGGACTATTCGGCAAGCAGGATGCAATGAGAGTACATCAGCTGGACAATGAACTCATATCCCTAAGTCCAATTCATTTCAGCAACTTGCAAGAATTCTTCACAAAGTTCAAATCCCTCCTCATTGAACTTAATGCATGTGGAGTCATGAAAGAGGAAGAATAGCTCATCCTTTCAATTCTCTCGAAATTAGGCCCTGAATATTCTGTATTTGTGTCATCTTTTCAAGCATCTAAATTGACTCAGGAAAAATGGAAAATGCCTCCATTGAATGATTTCATTGCAGCATTGACTCAAGAGAAAGATAATTTAGTCCAAATGGGTTCCATTAGGCATTCCAAGAACCAAGCACTTGCGGCTACTAACGCTCCAAAGAGCAGTGGAAAAGACAAGAAAAAAGGAATGGGTAAATTTCCTGAATCGAAGAAGGAGAGATCCGCACAATCTTCAGATAACTCTTATAAGCCTAAGGGTAAGAAGAATAAGGAAAGAACACTTTGAAGCTACTATTCCAAAGGTTTTCATCCTGAATAAAATTGCACGAGGAATACTATTGATGAGATGGCTAAGCAATTGCAGCAACACAAACTCATAGTGCCCGAAAATGCAAAGAAGAAAGATGATAACAGAACGGGAGGGAGAGCACGAGATGGTCATGATTTAATGGCTGTCACATCCAATCCATCATATTGGATCCTTGATTTAGGTGCATCGAACCATATGGCTGCATCAAAAGATGAATTTTCCTCCATCAAAGAAAGCACCAAATCCCCAATTTACTTGGGAGATGCCACACCCGCAAAGGTGTGCAGAGAAGGAATTGTTGATCTTGAAGGGGGATGCTTCACAAATTTGTTTCATGTTCCCTCGCTGTCCACAAATATTCTCTCTATATATCAGATCACTCATTCCATCTCTGGAAGGAAGGTGGAGTTCACTCCAGACTCCGCAGTGATTACCGACATTTCCACAGGCTCACAGCTTGCACATGGAATTGTAGATCACAGCTCTCATTTGTATTTCTTCTCCCACTTTGTTCCTAAATCTATTAGCACTATATTTCTGTCAAAATCTAATGATATCATCAGGTTATGGCATGAAATATTTGGACATCTAAACTATAATTACTTGCATCAACTCAACAAGGAAAACATGGTAGAAGGATTTACAGCTATTAAATTCACAAGCGGTATATGTCAAGGATGCATTCTTGGCAAGCATCCAGAGAAAACGTTTGACAAAGGGAAGGCACAGAGAGATTATTCACCTCTTGGGATGATTCACAGTGACATCACGGGCCCATTCCCACAACCTTCAATCAGTAAGGCTCAATATGTACTCACCTTCATAGATGATTTCTCTCGCTTTACTTGGGTATTTTTTTTAAAATTAAAATTGGAAGTATTTGAATGCCTTATAGAATTTAAAGAACTTGCTGAGAATGAGTCTAGCTGTAAGATTATGATACTCCGTACTGATGATGGGAGGGATTATGTCAACAAATATGTGCATCAACTTTGTATTGATGCAGGTATACAACTACAACACACAGTGCCATATACACCACAACAAAATGGTGTTGCAGAGAGGAAAAAATGGTCCTTAAAAGAGATGGAAAATTGTATGCTACAGTCGAAATCATTAGCTCCCAAGCTGTGGGATGAAGATATTAATTATGTAGCATACATTTAGAACCTGGTTCCTCACAAATCACTCAAATGCACCACTCCTTTTGAATTTTGGACCGGTAAGAAACCAAAAGTGTCGCACTTTCGTATTTTTGGTTCACGAGCATGGGCTCACATTCTGACAGATAAGAGGAAGGATTTGGAGCCTCAAAGTGTTGAATGCATATTTTTTGGATATCTTGAAGGTGTCAAAGGATATATATTGTTGGACTCTCACACTGAAAATTTCATTCTATCTCGAAGTGTGAAGTTTGAAGAAGAATCACTGCATGATTTTTCAGAAGACCCTGCCGAGGAACCGCTTGTTGTCACTGATGAGGAGGAGTCAGAAACTTCTTAGAGAACTTTAGAGAAGCCATAAGAGTAGAATTTTGGGTCTAATAAATAGGATGAGGAGAAGTTCATGGCTTCTCTAACTCATTTTCCAACTTGGGCAGAGAAAACCCTGCAAGATGAGGGTGAACTAGTCGGTGATCCCGCGGATACAAGAAGGACTAGATCACAATTTTTTGTGGCTCCTCAAGCCCTGGATGACACAAAAACTATGTTTCCCATAAATTTCTATATGTCACTTGGTTCATATCCAAATTCACACTCTGAGTCTGCTGGAAACCCACTTTGGGAGGCAACCATGTATGAAGAGTACTCTGCTCTTATGGACAACAACACATGGGACTTGGTTCCACTTCCAAAAGGTAGAAAGATTGTCAGATGTCGATGGATATATCGAACAAAGATTACTGCATATGGTGATATCATCAAACAAAGCTCGACTTTTTGCAAAAGGATACTCACAAGTACATGGCATAGACTACACAAAGACATTTCCACCTATTGCAAAAATGGACTCCATTCGACTAGTTTTGGCCATTGTTGTTTCTCGTAGATGGGAAGTTCACCACATGGATGTGAAGAGTGCATTTATTCATGGAGATATCAAGGAGGATATATATGTGGAGAATCCATAGGGATACATTCATAACTCTTCCCTCGTTTGCAGATTAAAGAAATATTTATATGGCCTAAAACAGGCTCCCAGAGCCTGCTATGCAAAGATGGATTCTTTCCTGCTTTCCATTCGATTCATTCGATGCAAATCTGATCCAAATGTTTATTTTATGCAACATGATGATTCCCTTTTTCTGATATTACTTTATGTAGATGGATTACTGATGACATGGAACCTTACTTCAGTTATTGATTCGGCAAAATCAGCATTGCACAATCGATTTTCCATGACAGATTTGGGATTGTTGCACTACTTTCTTGGTCTTGAAGTTTCTCAGTCTACTTCAGGGATCAATATGGAACAGTCTAAGTATGCATCAGATCTACTTGTCCACTTTCAGATGATAGAATTCAAGCCAGAAGCATCTCCCTTTCTTTCAGGGGTCACATTTGAGGATGCGGGTACTACACCTTTGGTGGACAGTACACTGTATCGGTAGTTCATTGGGAGTTTGTTGTACCTTACTCACACCCGACCTGATATATCTTTTGCAGTAGGAGTGTGTTCCATATTTATGCAGGAGCCTCATGAGCTTCATTGGAAAGATGAAAAGAGAATCCTTAGATATGTGAAAGGTACTCCCAGTTTTGGTATCTTTTATGTTGCAGATTGCCCACTTTCACTAATTGGGTACATAGATTCTGATTGGGCTGGCGATGGTACAGACCGCAAGTCCACCTTTGGTTATGTTTTTAGCTTTGGTTCAGGGACATTTTGTTGGTCTAGCAAGAAGAAATCTATGATTTCTTTATCTACAACAGAGGCAGAGTATAGAGGTGCAGTGAATGCAGCCACACAGGTTGTTCGGTTGTGGGGGCTTCTCTTCGAGTTTGGTATTCAGTATCCACTTTCGACTGTCATATTTTGTGACAATCAGGGGTCCATTCAGATATTGATTGATCCAGTTCAGAGGCAAATGACCAAGCACATCGAGATTCACATGCATTACATCCGTGAGTTGATCCATGATAGAGTCATTTCCTGTAGTACTGCCCAACAGAGCAGCAGGTTGCAGACATCTTCACCAAGTCCTTCACTGAAAAGAAATTTTCAAAACTGAGAGCCATGCTTGGAGTGGTGGAGACCGCTGAGTAGGTCACTTTTGGCCACTCAACATTTGTTTCCTCTTTTT
>ML777623.1:316928-343952 GCA_009831015.1 Picea engelmannii | reverse complement strand
TTTATACCTAGCTTAGACTCCTAGATATTGGTTAATACATTCATTTACACTTTATTTCACCTAATTTTTCCACATAGAGAAGAAGGGCACCTCATCCCTAGATTTTAGGGAAAACTGCTAATTTTAGATCAAGACTCAACTCCCGATTCTTGATTTTCTCGATTTATTCTTGATTTTCTTGATTTATTCATGATTTATTCCAACTCCCCCATGCAAAAACTCATCTATTATTGGGGAATGTGCACCTCCTCTTTGAGTGAGAGATTTATTCCTTAATTAATGATTTTTGTCGTTACTATTATTAGTAACTACTATTTCGGGTCAGTTAAGTGAGTTGGAACTGTTTCTCTTGTCAGTTAAGTGAGTTTAAGTGAGCTAATGCACATCACTTAAATCTTGTGGACATTAATAAGTGTGTGACATGTATCTTTAGTGGTCTAGGTCGAACTATGTGGTCTCCCTTAGCTTATGACACCTATTTTAGTTATTTCTAGCTTTTTTTTACTAGAATTTCTATGTTGGAAATTCTATATATTCACCTCCTCTCTTCTTTTTGAGTATGTTTTCTCATGTATATTCATTATTTATTAATATAATTCTCTTATTTATGGAGCAAAAACTTTCTCTCATCTCTTGAATATCATCAAATTGTTTGTGTTCAATTTAACTAGAATTCTAGATCTATTGGGGTTTCTGCAGGAATTCTACAAGATGGATTTTCTAGCTACAACCAAGTCTTAGTCCACCCTGATGACCAAGAGAAAACAACATTCATGACACCTTGGGGCACTTTCATGTATGTGAAAATTACCTTTGTTTTAATGAATGTTGGTGCCACATTTCAGAGAGCAATGGAAATTGATTTTGTTGATGAATTTGGAAGATTTATTGTCATATACTTGGATGGTGTAACTTTCTATTCAAAAAAATATGAAAAACACTTACAAAACCTCAGAAGAGTTTTTGAAAAGTGTAGGAAGTTCGGAATCTCACTAAATCCCAAAAAGACCTTGTTTGGTTTAGAGGAAGCTAAATTGTTAGGGAACATCATATCTAAAGATCGAATCAAGATAAAACCTGGCATAATTGAAGCCATCTAGAACATAGAACATCCAAGAAACATAAAGGAATTGCAGTCTTTCATAGGAAAAATAAACTTTCTGAGAAGATTTATCCCTAATTTGGAAGAACTCCTCAGAAACATAACAAACATGCTTAAAAAGGATACAAAGATAAAGTGGAACATAGAAGAAAAGTAGTCCTTTGATCAATTAAAACATGCCTTGACACAAGCCCCTGTGCTAATTAGTCCTAATTACACCAAATATTTCCTCTTATTTTCTTTTTCCTATGAGCATACCATTGCAAAAGTCCTTTTACATAAGAACAGTGAAGGCCATGAACAACCTATAGCATTCTTCAGTAAATCATTAAGAGATGTTGCATTTAATTACAACATCATGGAGAAACATGATTTTGCTTTGGTAAAAGATATTAAATATTCCAGAGTATATATTCTCCACTCACATATTATTGTTTATGTTCCTAATGTTGTGGTGAAAGATATTCTGACCTAGGACAATCCATATGGAAGAAGAGGTAAATGGATTTTTGTGATCCTTGAGTATGATATTGAGATCAAACCAACCATGCTTATCAAGGCTCAAAGATTAGCCAAACTGATGGTTGAGTCAAAATTTCATTCTTTGGATATTAATTTTGTAGCTGCAGTTGATGGACAACAAGAAAAAGAAACTCCACAAGTCAAAGAGGTTTTCTCAAACTCTCCCTGGTATGCAAACCTTATTTATGTTTTACATCATCTATAAGCTCCTACTGGTTTGACAAAAACTAAAGATAGATTTTTTAAACTTAAAGCTTTGAAATATTGCATTTTAAATGGAAATATTTACTAGAAAGACGCTGGAGGTATTCTTCTAAATTGTTTTTTGAAAGACGAAGATGAAAAAGCTTTGCAGAATTTCCATGAAGGATACTGTGGTGGACATTTGAATTGGAATACCATTGCCAACAAAATTCTTAGAGTTGGTTTCTACTAGCCAACTTTGTTTGCATATGTCCACAAGAAAGTGACCTGCTGTCGCCAAATCTTTGAAGGAAAAAGTAAACTTTTTCCTTTATCCTTAAAGCCAATTTCAGTTGAAGCTCCATTTCAGCAATGGGGTTTGGATTTTATTGGAGATATTTACCCACCTTCATCAGGCCAGCACAAGTGGATCCTCACAGCCACTGATTATTTCACCAAGTGGATTGAAGTTGCACCCACCATGCAAGCCATTGATGTTGTGATCATAAAAATTTTGGAAACTAACATACTTTATAGATTTGGAAGCCCCAAGAAAATTATCACAGATAAAGCAGCAACATTCAGATCAAAAAAGATGATAGAGTTTTGCAGCAAGTACCAGATCACCTTAGGACACTCTACAACCTATTACCCTCCGGGCAATGGATTAGCGGAGTCCTCAAATAAGATTTTGTTCAGCATTATCAAGAAGATGTTGCAGGAAAATAGAAAATCATGGCATAACAAGTTGGTACATGCACTTTCGAAAGGCAGGCTTACTACAAATAGTTCAATTGGTATGTCTCCATATCAGTTGGTCTATGGAATGGATGTTGTCTTTCCCACTTCTTTGGGTGTTCTTCTCATGAAGCTATAGTAGGAAGTATAGGTAGAACCAAATGACATACAAATAAGAATCAATCAAATGATACAAATGCAACAATCCAGAGAATTGGTTTATAAACAAACTCAGGTGATTCAGGAGAGTATCAAGAAAATCTATGACAGAAGGACCAAGGTTGATGACTTCAAATTAGGTGACAAAGTACTGAAATGGGACTCAAGGAATGAAGAAAATTGCAAGCATGGAAAATTTGACAACTTATGGAAAGGCACATTCATAATCCAACCTTACATAGGAAGCAATGCATTTTTAATCAAGGACATGGATGGAGCAGATCTTCCTAGAGGACCTGTCAATGGCATAATGATCAAGCACTATGTTCCACAAGAATGAAGATTTCTCTCACTCATCTCATTGTAAATACCATTTTTATTATTATGTCAGGTGTGGGCAATTTTTATCAAGTGGTTGAAGCCCGAAGGGAAGGCCCTAAGCCACTAATCAAGATCACCAAATCTACAGTTAGAATAAAGTAAATCAGGATGCAGAAAAGCACTAGAGAAGAAGATTCAAGGCAACGGGTAGTTGGTTTTTGGAACCTCACAAGGAGAGCACCATCCCCAAGTGGAGCCACTGTTATAACCCTATATTTCATAAGATCGCCTGGTGATTAGAATATCTTCATCTAGTTGTATTGTATTGTAAATAATATTTTATTCTGCAAATGATTTACAAAAGAAAAAGAAAATAAAATAAAAGGAAAAGAAAAGAAAGAATAAAAACATAAAAAATCAAAAGAGGGTACAAAAAAAGAAAGAGAGAGAAAATATAAAACCCCATGAAATAATCTTGGTTTGACTCACACTGTACAATCATGATCAAACCTTCTAAATTTATGTAGATAGATTAGTGAATAAATTTGGCCAAACAGTCCAATCTTGGCTAAATTAGATAGGTTAGTGAATAAATTTGGCCAAACAGTCTAACCTTGGCCAAATATATTAGGTTAGAGTAATTATTAATCCAACAGTCTAACATGGATTAATGGGTTAGTTGATTAGACTAAGAGTTAGGTTAGCATGGTTTATTTCAATAAACATTTGCAAAACATTGTTGAAAATACATTTATTTGAGTTAATTTGGTGTTTTTTAGCCTAACAAAGGACACCTTGGTGAAAAATAAGGAAAGGGGAGCCTAGCGTGACCCACAATATGATTTTATCCTAAGTTTTGGTCAAGATATGACCTTTTATGGTTATGCGACTAAAAGGTGCACAGTTTTCAGTGGTTGATCAAGCACCACTCAGATCAATGGCCAACAGTATTTTTTGGACCCCCCTCAACTTTTTTGCCTTTAACGATGGCGGGGGGGTCCAGGAAAAGTGGTTTTCCCAGTGCAGTCCCTGCATGACGTGTCACTCCCACATCTTATCGACCCCCCCCCCAATCAATTCCACTTACCACCTACCCCCACCTCCGGGAACCCACCTAACTACTCATCCAATACTGCCCACATCACTATGCCACCGTACCTCACTACCCTGTCACAGGTCACACTCACCATACCCATTGGCCAATCAATGTCATCCCTCATGACCTTTATTCATCCAGTCACCACCCAGTCCATAATGGACACCCCCTTGCACCGTTTAACTTCCTTTCTTCACCATTACCATACTATTCACTGATGCAGACACTTTCGACATAGCGTTGATTCCATCTTTCAAGCTAACCTCCACCAAGATACACCATCGACAGGCACCATTAAACCGAGTTACTATAGTCATTATTATTTTTTCCTTAGGTTCTTTGTTAGCTATGGCACCCAAAACCAAACCCGCTGAAACTGCCAAAAATCTGTTTCTTCCTCCTCCCATCGACCTAGAGCATGTTCCCCTGGCTAACAAAGATTACAGAGTTATAGAGCCAAAGTGTGAAATCAATTTATTCGAATTACACTTATGGATAAAAGACATTTTCTTAGACCAGAGTGATGAAATTGTACTCTTGGATTCCAATCTACCCTTATACATGTTTCCCCAGACCTATCACTTCCCAGAGTTTTCCCTTAATTGTCAAGCCCATTATCTTCCCAAGAAAAGGGCCATCGCGTCTTCCCCAGGTGAAAATCTATTCACCATTAACCCTGAGTCAATAAACCAAATGTTACAAATCCCCATAATTGATTATGCCAACCCTTTCTCCATCAAAATCCTAAATGACCTCTACCAGAAACTCTCTTTCCCCCAAAGAGCCAAAATCTTCGAAACCTTTCTACCAGAAGATGCGCAGCTTCCTAAGAAAAACCCTCCCTTTCGATCTTCCATTTTCTCAGTTAGGGCCAACCAAATCATTTCCACCCTTTGTTGCATGTTAGGATATTTTTCTGATGAATGGGTAGACGAACCTGTTTTGGGTTTTCTGTCCATTTTCTCCACAGAAGAGAAGGTTATAGTCCTGTTTGATTTTAGTTAGTTTCTGGCTAAAAATATACATGACCAGCTCTTCAAATTCTCAACAGAAGGAATGTTTAGGTACTCCTTAGTGTTGGTGTACCTATTCCTCTTCTTCCAGGAAGACATATTCTCATGTGCTCTCTATAAATTGGATCAGGACGAAAATCCTCAATCAGTGGCTTCTTGGACCACACTAGTAAGGAATAATTCCACTGAGTTCAGCTTCAAAGACTTCATTGATCAATTTTATCATCTAGTGGTGTGCATGCTCAGCAGTAGAATGGAACCAATAATAAATGAGGAGGTCCAGATAATTCTTCATCTATCTAACTTGGCCAAAACAGGGGATTGGTATATTTACCAAAATCATACTGAGATCAGAGTATATGGGTGTGAACTACCACCATATAAACTGCCAAAATACCTCCCTGTCAGGATCTTTGCATTGGAATATATCAGGAAGATGATAAACTCCGATGACACCCACTTTGCATCACTTAAGAAGAAACAACAACTCAGGATCAAGAGCCAAATTGGTTCTTTCATATGCAACAGCAGAGCTACAGGAGAAGAGGCTAACAACATCTTGAAACAGATGAACTTTAGTTTGAGCTTCGCATGGAATTATGACCCGTTTGGTATTATATCATAAATCAGGCTCAAATAGAAGAACTATCCTTATGCCCATATGCAAAATCCTGAAACAAATTTTTTTATGAATCAGACAGAATGGAAAGAAAATACATTGTTGGAGACAGAATAACAACCTTCCCCTATCAACATTTCACATACCATCACTCCTCAGGTACAAATAGAAAAGAGAGCCAAGAACAAGGTTTCACCTTCAGTCAAAGAGGTGTCAGTTGAAGATCTTGAAGTTTACAAGAAGAGGACTAAAATCAGTCACACACCAGACATGCTTAGAGAAGGAGAAACACAGTCCACCATAGTCATGGAGGGACCACATTCCTCAACATTCTCAGGCATTCAACACATAGTGTCCACATCCTCATCAAAGAATCTAGTATACACTACACTTTTAGTTGATTCCTCTCATGAGCCAATAGGATCAAGAATTTTTGACAAATATAAATTGATCAAGAAGAGGAATGAACTTCTAAATAACAACACATGTGCCCATTTTTGGAAGAAGACATATACAACCCAACATAGATTATTGTCTGCATTTGACATAGAGAAGTGAAGGATGAAAATGGAATTCCTGGAAGCACAGGTCCCTCACCCCAAGACAGCTTCTAACTACAAGAAAACATCCTTTGATTTTGATTTGAAGGAGGTTCATCGACTGGACTAAATGGACATGCACAGACAAATAGGGGAGACGATTTTCTCCACTCTAACAAACACTTCACTAACTGCCTCAAAGTTGTAGGTCTTGCTGAATAAAATCCAATATCAATTTAAGCTGGAGAAGATATCATCCTTGGACAAAGATAATAAAATCAAATCCCTAGAGGAGTTGATGTTGAAGATTGGTTATGACCCTTCTAATGTCAAGGTAGTTGACGAGTTACTGAAGAAGAAAAATGCTGACATAGATTCCTTGATAAAACAATTGAAACTTCCAGCCACTAAGCATTCACAAGCAAAGGAAATGGCTGAAAGTGAAGGCCACAAATAGGAGATGTTGAAACTGATCATGGAGAAGAATGCACAAATAAAAGAGATGGAGGTTGAGTTGGACAAAGTGGTCAAAGAGAAATAGCAGAGTGTGCAGATGGTTATTATTCCACTAGAGGATGTCCCTCTGACAAGAGTTAGTACAACAACAGTTGTAACAACAGATATTCCATCAGCCATCCCAATGAAATTTCTAGATGCTTTTGAGAAGTTGGTGAAGTCAATGGAGGACATGTCCCTTCAAGGGGAAAAAATAAGAAAGTTGCAAGAAGAGGTAAAAATCCTCCATGACCTGAATTCCATGTTCCAATCCAACTATAACATAGAAATTCATAAATCACAAAGACTCATTCAAGAATTACAGAATCTGCAGAAGGAGACTATCATGGCTAAGACATTATCTGAGGCCAAGGAAAACATCTGGATGGATATCAACAAGTCGATGGCATAAATATGGCCATTCATACAAATTGTTTTTGAACAAAACAAATTGGTACAGAAGGCCAGAGAAGAAATTGAAAATATAAGGGAAGAGTTAGGGGAGAGACCTACAAAGGCCATTGAGCTCATCGGATTCCTAAACTCCAAGACCAAGCAGGAGTTAGAAGCATTAGAAATTGAATATAGGACAGAGACCATTTTTTAGGTCAAGAAGGTCTTTACCAAGAAAGGATTGATGTTGCAACTAGAGGAGAAAGCTTAGATGATGGACATTGGACTACAGATATTTTTCATCAAGGTTGAAATGCTACATAAGAGGGGACTCCCTGGACTGCTAGTAGTAAATGAAAAGCTCATCACTCTGTCAGATTACAGGAAGAAGATCAACACAGTGGAAAAGGATGGTTCTAAATTTGCAGGTATACAAGGAAACATTACTGGCAAGGATTTTTTAGAGACATTATAGTTGGACTTGAGCATCCAACATGAGATAAAATATATTTTTATTACAAAGCCCACTTTTACCAAGTACACTCAGATGGACGAAATATACATAAAGTTACTCAAGGTTTCCATCCCTAGTCAAAAGAGATGGGATGACTTGTGTTCTTTACTTGAGTAAAGATGATGTGGAGTTCCGAGTCATCATGGAGTAGACAGACAAGTCAAAGTGATGAATCATCAACTACTTCTCCCAAAATCAGCACCAAGGATTCGAATAGATTAGAAACATTCCTAATATTTTGTAATTTGTAATCTAGTTAGTTAGATTTTCTCTCCACAATATCCTAGTCATTAATGACAGAATCAGATTTAAATTTTTGTATAAATACTTCTTCCTTCGAAGTATTGAGGATTTATTTTTGCACCCAAGGAGTTATTTGTGTAATCTTTTCAAAAGGATCGGCCAGTAATAAAACAAGCCAATTTACAGGATTATTGTGTCGGATTATTGGTGATTTTTCTCTTTCTATGTTAAATGTTTTTCTATTCTTTGTAATCACTTATGTTTTTCACATTCTAATCATTAAAAGGAATTCTATAGAAAAATTTTATCTTTCATACTCTGTCTCTAGTATTATAATGGTCTCTATGTTATTCATCTAATATTAAGTAAGGAAATTATTAATTGCTTCTTTGCTTGGTTGACTTCTTACCTATTATGTCTTATCCATTTCATTTAATATTAATAGATCCAACACTTTGATTGTCTTTCCCTATGAAGGAACCTCATAAAATTTTCATATGATTCTTATATTTAATACAGACCCCATAGCCCAATGGAAGTTTAATGCATTTCTTCAGCCAAATTTTATAAAGAAACAAACAAACTCAGACTATATTAACTAGCCTAATATCTAAAACCTAAAAAAATCTAAATCATACAGAGAGATCCCTCTCTAAAACTGGCAGGGCTAGATCCCAGTTTCAAAAGTGGTTTTGATAAGTTACCTCTGTCAATTTCTTCTACCCTTGACAACCTATGGGAATTATAGAGTGCTAACATGTCAATTTGGAATCCATTAGCATTGTTCGAGCCAATTCCTTTGTAACTATCATCCATTATGATAATGTTCCTTTGTCTCTAAACCACTCTCTGAACCAATCTATGAACCCATGCTCTCATCCAGTTTCATATATTTGTCCAAGCCTACTAAGTATTCTTACAAATCCATCTTTTTCCATACTTTCCAAGACTCTACTTGCGCAACTGTCCATAATGCTGACCCATTTATCACTATACTCTCATGAATTCTTGATTAATCTATCAAACTGTACTTCTGCTAACTTGATGCTCTCGATCTGTCTTCTCAAACTCTATAAGTTGCTCGAAGGATGGTTCTTTGGTATGTCACAACTATTGCATAGACTCCCCCTGTCTAATATTTATATTACCTGGGAGTCTCTAAGCCAGATGGCTCATAACAATTCCTTCTCTAATGTGTATTCATCATCATCTTCATTGGTAGATTCATGATCATCTTCATTGGTAGATTCATCATCTCTCTAAGCTATGACTTCTTTATTTCTGTCTGTGGATTCATCTTTCACTGCAATGCCTGAAAGTACAATCTCTTGAACCTGTTCCTTATTTACATATCCTTCTTTTCTTTCAGTTATTTTCCAAACCTTTATGTATATGACATCTTTCTTTTTCTCTATAGAATTTTATTCATCTTGTTTTATTTCCAATCTTGCGATCTCTGGGACCTGGTATTTGTTCACCTATTCTTCATGTTTTCTTATCCATACTTTCTTATATATGATACCAGTGTTCTCTTTCATGGAAGTATCAATAATGCTTCTAAAATCACTAGCTATGTGTCCATAGTTATGGCATTTGTAACATTCAATGTTACATGGGGCCACATATCAACTTATTGCTTGAACATTTATTTTATAATCCCTACAATCTGCAACCTTATGTCCAAAATTAGTACAATAAAAACAATGACCATAAAAGAAATTTGCATACCTAGGAGTGAATGATCTTATTTGTGGTGTAGTCCTTCTGAATTTCTTCCTTGACTGATCATGATCATGATTGAAGCTTCTTTGTGGCTTGAACATGAATGGTCTTCTTGAAGATGTATCTTCAATAGTTTTCTTAGATTATGGTTTACGATGATTCCTTCCTTTGAGTACTTCTGCATAACTCTTTCTATTTTCTTCATTCTTCTTTTCTAGCAACCTTGAGTGCTTCTCTTCATTCTCTATAATTAATGTGGATGTTTTTGTCTCTTCAACGTTATTGTTGAGCTTGACAATTTTACTTCTCAATGTGACAACTTCTTCTTCAATCTTCTCAACCTCTTCTTCTTTCTTCATTATCTGAGACTTCAGGACTTCTTCGATTCTTTTTGCTTCTTCAAGTTGAATGTTTAATGTGATTATGTATTCTTCAAGTCCTTTCACTTCTTGACGAAACTCTACCTCAAGCTGGTTTTGATCGTTAGTTCTTTCCTTAAGATGATCTGTCAATATCTTCTCTCTCATTTCTTCTTCTTCCTTTTGTACTTCTATGTTGCATTCCAAATACTTCTTTTGATATTCAAGATTTTCTTCGATATTTTTGGCTTCTTCTAGATGAGTTCTTAAGTTCTTGATGACCTATTGGGCTTCTTCAAAAATGTGATCACTTTCCTTTTGTTTCATCAATTCTTTCTTTAGTGACTTTTTTTTTTCTCTTAGCTCATCTAAAGAACTAATCAATTCTCTAGTGATTATGTACTCTTCATCTTCTGAATCTGTTTTACATGGTGAACATAATTCTTCTTGATATGTATCTGCATTTTCTTTGGCATTTTTTGAATCTGCGATGGGTGAAGAATATATGTCATGTAACTTATCCCAAAGTACTTTGGATGATGAAAATTTACCAATATTTTCTCTTACCGGATTAGGTAATCCTTCCCAGATGAAATCCATTGCTATTTTGTTATTATTCTTCAATTCCTTCTTGGCTATAGTGTTTTCCCTTTTTGACCTATCATATCATGTAACAACTAATAGCCAAATATAATTTCTTTATTCCTGTAAAAATACTTTCGTCCTTCTACTCCACATCTCATACTTAAAACCATACTGACCATTAAACATTGGTACTCCATTCTCAGAATAATCCATGATCTCCTTCGAGTGGTTAAATTGTTTCCTGAAGGAACCACTCTGATACCAATTGTTGGATTACTGAGAGGGGGGGTGAATCAGTAATAGAGAAATATAATCCCTTTTCACTATAAAATTCAAGTGTTATATCAATGTAGCATTATCATCCAATATTTGTAGAGTAAATAAAAAATGAACAAATGAGAAATCACACACATACATAGCACACCAGTGTTTTACGTGGAAACCCAAAGTGGGAGAAACCATGGAATGATTTTTCTTATATGTCTTTAAGACTTACATTCATTGAAAGCACCAACTTCCTTTGTTTTCTAGCTGTAGCTGGAAGGAGGCTCCAACCCCCTAGTTTCTCAGGCTACAACCTAAGGGAAGCTCCAACTCCTCAATTCTCTGGCTACAACTAGAAGGAGGCTACAACCCCCTATGTTCTCTAGTTACAACTGGAAGGTGGCTACAACCACCTATCCTTTCCCCGTTCAACCATGTTGATGTATACATAGAATGATGGAACCACTGTCACATTATCACTGTGAGATATACTATTGCAAACCTGTACCAATAACCTAAAACATGAATCAATCATGCATCAACCTATACCTCAACCTATAATCAACATGTACCATAAACAAGTGCATCAACCATGCACCAACCTGTACCTCAACCTGTACCATGAACAAGTACATCAACCATGCACCAAACCTGTATGAATAACCTATCACAACAACCTGTCCAAACAACCTATCACAACAACCTGTCTCATCAATCTTATCAACCAAATAAGATGTACTCACCAAGACAAATCTCAAAGATGTGCATTAACCAAGCATAACATAACAACTCATAATCATCACCAAGATCAATATGTGCTTCTAATAATATATCAATACAAGTATGCTACATCATCCACAAACCATGTGTCAACAATACTACTAAAAAGTGCCTCCAACCATGTACCAAGTATGTACCAATCATTTATCAACTACTCATCAACTATGCCTCATCAATATGTACCAACATCATCAACTATACACCTCATGTATGTGCCAACTCATTGTAACACCCCTATTTCCCCCAGTCTGTAAAAATAACTATATTGGCCAAGTATTGTGGCAAACTCGGAAATGTGAATGTGTGATGTGAATGGACCTTGTGAAAAAGGTCAATGAACATAAATAATATTATGAATATATATATTACAGGACTGCTGAGAGGGGGGGTGTACTGAAAAAGAGACCACGATGGCTAAAGAAAGGTGGTGGAAGGCACCTGGAATGGTGGCGTTAACTTCCACCGAAACCAATACCGTATTTGGACTTCACTGGCTCAGAGAACCAAGAGCGGCTCGCTGGCCCCAAATTAAAAAAATCGCTAGGATTGGTAGGTAAATGGCTCCTCACGAGTAATGAGGGATGGGGGGGGTGAACCACCCATCCGTAGAGTCCTCAGACCTGACCACGTGAGGAAAATCGTGCCACACGCAACCTCACCAAAGAGAGAAAAGGCAGAAAGAGTGTGCGAGCAAGGGGCAGACGAGAGGGGAAAATGACAAAGTGAGTGATAGTAGAGAAGAAGGAGAGTAACCTTCGTTCTCGATCACTGGCGAATAGAGACTCAGCCTCGCAACATCGTGGTATCATCTCGGGGGTGGCTAGTGGTAAATCCATTGGGAGTCGCTGAGCCTACGGTTGGGTGGAAATGAGGACCCCTCTCAACAGTTGCATCACCTGGTGTTTTTTTGATAAGTGTTATACCTTGTATCTTGAAATTTATATGCTGACCTATATGTTCATAGTCTGTGGAAATTATGAATGGTTTTAGTGTAAGACTGTCTACAGGGTGTTTTGATCAGAAATGATGGCTGCATGTTTTTATTGGAAAGACCACGTATGGCTTATATATATATATATATATATATATATATATATATATATATATATATATATATATATATATATATATATATATATATATATATATATATATATATATATATAGATAGATAGATATATATATATAGATATATATATATGTACGATGAACTAATACAGATTTTCAGGTCTGCTCTTGGGAGATTCGTTCCAATGTTGTCCTACTTGATGCCTTGGATAAATTTCCTCACGAAGGCACCCTTTTGAGACCACTTCCTTAACTTTTGGGAATCTCCCCTGTGCGAACAGCACTAGGCGCGAGCTCCACCTCCTCCGAGCGACCACAGCGCTATCACCAAGGCCCAATTCCAAATGCAGTTGTCGCAACTCGCAATCTCGTGAGTTCGCGAGTCAAAACTCTCGACTCCTCCCTTCCAATCCCGTGATACCCGAGATCACGAAATGGGTGTAGCTCCCTCTTTGTTAGCGCCTTCCTTGCGTGACCACCAGCTAGGCTTAACACTAGCACCTCTTGCTACTCACACCTTCGCGAGTTTCAGCGTCCAACCTCGGCACCTTCCCTTCACGAACCCCCGAGAAGTGACATTAAATTTCCCTCTCATGAGCTCGCTACTCGCGACTTCGTAAGTCGAAGGGTTGAGCTCTCATGCCCTTACCCCACGAATCCCTGAGATGCGAGAAGTCAATGGAGTGATGGCTTCTTTCTCCAGGCGACGCGTACCCACCTGTCAACCATGCGGGCCCCATCTTATGGTTCTTCCACGTCTCCATACTCGTGCCTCGGCTCTCGAAACTTTGCAACTTCTGCAGTCAAGAATAGGTTCTCTCAACCTCCAAACCTCTGAGTGCGCGATACGGGTGATGAGGCTTTGATCCAATGGTCCTCTGTGACCTAGATCCTACGGCTGTCTTCGCTCCTTGCGACTTCGCCACTCGCGACTTGGTGCATCCAATCCTTGGGCTCTCAACCCTGTGAACCTCCGAGTTCATGAAGCCTGCACTCAGACTTCTTCGACACTTCACCAACCCCGTGATTGCTGCCACCTGTCCTCCTTAGTGGGACAGTCTTGATCTCTTCGCAACTTCACCACTAGCGAAGTTGAAGGACTTCCTTCTCTGACCTCCAATGTCCGAGTCCCCGATATGGGTGATCTCATGACACATGTTCTCTTTTCAACGAATGGCTCAGATTTGTTCGAGACTTCCCTACCTACGAAGTCAAGGTGCTCACCTCTATGAGTCTCAGTGCCCAAATCTCCGAAATGGATGATTCTATGACACGCGTCCTTCCGCAAATGGACGACTCAGATCTAATTCTCCCTTTCGTGATTTGTGATGTCGAGGGCCCGGACTCTCGTCATCGGACTCCGAACTCCCGAACGTTGAATTCCTGATACGATTCTCTTTTGGGACTTTCGCTCTGCTTACGAGGGTTTAAACCTTGAGCTTCTAGACACGAATCCATAGTCCAGATCTTCTCAGTTGATCTGACGGCAGTCGTTTCTCCTTTTGAGCTTTGGTACTCTTCTCCCGACACTTGGAAGAATTCCAAATGTTCAAAGGCCTCGACCTTTGCCTTCTTTCCTCTGTGAATTCTATAACATTGAATCTCATCTGCGTGTATATGAACGTTGTTTCTCCCGAGCTTCAGGGAACCCCGAACCCTTCAAAGAGTTCTGTGACTTCTACACTCCTTGCAGAGTCTTCGCATCCGCACAGACATTCATTCAACATAGAAAATATGCAGGAAAAACTATTGTCCTTGTATTAAATGGAAAATGCATGTTTTGCAAGGTGTTCCTGAGCACGGCCTGTAACAAGGTCTCGGCTCCTTCTCTTGCATACTCTCTCTCTTGTGAAAATTTGAATTTTTCATAGTGGATATGTTACACTCATCAACTACTTGTCTCAACCATGTACCCAACATGTACCTCAACCAAAATCCCTCATCAATTTCATCATCCAAATCTGATTTGTAACTCTATAATAGACCTGGTGTATATGATCACATACCTGCAAAACTTCCTTAACTTTAACAACAAGAGAATAGCATTTTCATCAAACTTTACTTTAGTCTCACATGACTAGTTTTGGATTACTCAACAACCCTAACTTGAAATAATCATAACTATGTACATGTAATGAATAAATATCTAAAAATATTACACAATGTTCTTCAGTGTGTTTTATACAATTCCTCCAGGTTTCACTACTTGGAACCTCTCAGATAAGGAGTTATAGGAAAAATGTCATACCTTGTTGAATTATGGATTGTTCTAGAGATCGTGCCCCGCACAGAAGTTTTGTTGTATGGATCTAAAATTTGTACATAGAATACTACAGAATGTACTCTAACCAACACATTTGGTCTTACTAAATTTGGATTTGTTATGAATAAGTTATGACATTTTTACCGGAAACACTTGTTTTAGAATATTTTCAAGACTAGGCACAAACCCTATTTTCCACGACGTGTAACTCCAAAAATAAAATGACCCACGAGCTGAAATTTGTACCACGGCTATTTGGATATGTTTCCTCAATGGCATCCCAATTTAACGGTCTGAATCATTCTAGAAAACAATTTATTGCAGAAATGGTGAGATGACCTGTAAATAACATACCTTATAAAGCATCATCAAAAGAATTTATCCTCCCTTGAATTTCAGCCTTCTTTGCTTCACCTTACCTATGAAATTTGTCTTAGATATCCTTTGGTTACCTCAGTCACCTGTAGATATTCAATATGCTCAAGTGTGATTAAAAATGAGAGAGACTTGCCTCTTATTTATACTTTTATGTAGCTTCCTCAAGGGATTACCTTTTAACCATCTTAACCCACTTTCCTATTTTAGGGTTAACCCACTTCTAACCACTTGTCAACTTAGTAATTTCTCCATTAACTTTATTATTTAAATAATTTCTTTCATATTCAATTTGACTTTTAATACACTCATCACTTCAATTTATTATTTACCTTCTAAAATCTCTTAAACCACTTTGACTACTTTGACCTTTTGGGGATTCTAGATGACTCATGAGGGTTTTCCAACTTCACATGGCCATAACTCTCTAACCGTGAGGAGTTATGTGACGTTCCACATACCACTGGAAATGGCATGACATGTAATATCTATATAGAATATTATTACCTACAAATATATCAAAACGCATACTAGTATCCATCAAACAAACTTGGTTCCATTACCCAAACCTTTCTCCAACTTCATGATGCAGGAGCATCACCTTCGAAGTCAAAACACAAGCGTGGAGGAAAAGGAATGGCATCTCAGCATGACATAGTTCACATCAGTATTTAAATCAGAATTAAATCAATTTGTTGAAATATTTTTGAAAGATACGTTTTTAAATATATCGTGTTTGTAAAGTATGAAGGACTGTAAGTGGTTGTAGATATAGAGTGTTGTCTCTTATCTGGAAATAACTATTAGTTATTGTAACAATACAGAGTAGGTAACCGCTAAGTGTTTGATAGGATAGGTTATAGACAGGATGAGGAGATCTTTTGGAGCCGGTCCTTAGATATTTTTTTGTTGCATTGTAACATTATTATGAAATTAGGAGATGATGAGATAGAGATCAAAGAAATCAATAGAACAGAGTAGAGTAGAAGAAAGAATATGTAATTTGTTTCATGAATGAATAGAACACACATAATTGTCCCAAATCCTTGGATTGTGTTCATTTGAATGTGTGATTGAATGAAAGTTATATTTTGTGTGTATGTGATTCAGTTCATTTCGTTCATGTGTGATTGTTCAAGAGTTGATCATATGAGTTCGTGACGAAACTGGATAAGTTTCAATTGTTTCTCTTCAGAAACTTGTATGCAAGGTGTGCATCTAAAACACGAGTGCATTGATTGAGTCTCAGATTGACTCAGAGGAGTTTAGAGAGAACAAAGGAAACTTAGACCAGGTGCAAGGAGTGCACAACATCAAGAAGCGACCAAGCGTCGAAGAACCAAAACATAGGAATGCCAGGTGGGCGAGAAGAATTTATTTTCAAGAAATCCTTCGATATGAAATATCAAACTCCAGAGAACACAAGGAGTGTGTGAGAAGTTGGAATCCTTTAAGGATCAATCTCAGAAGAGATAACACTTTTCAGAAGTGTTGACGAGATCTAAGAGTTGGACTCGCAGGACGAGCAAAGGTTTGAAACCTTTGAAGACTGATAAATCTTCTAAGTCAGAAAGAATCAGAAGCTCGGGAGGAGGAGCAATAGTGGTCGTTGGATCACTATGTGAAGGATCAATATCCATTTGATCAGATTAAAGTGCATGAGCCTTAGCGCTTCTCACATTCGGGAGAGAGAGATCAACAAGGTTTGAGGAGTGAGATTGTTGTGGGTGGGATTTTCGGTTTTGATCGGAAAAGCCACAGTGTAGTCAATATATTGTCGACGTTTTGGATCCAGATCAGGATCCATCTTCAGGACAAAGAGCCTGGGTTTTAAGAGAAAGAGAAGAGTTGGTATAAATACTAGAAGTGGGGAAGTTTCTTAGTGTAGGCTAGGTGGAATTATTTAACAAATTTAATTATTTTGTAAGATATTACTAGGGTTTATTAAATTTTGTTTATTTAAAGGTTATGATAGTTTCTTAATAATTTTAGGGTTTCTTATTTAATTTCTTAATGTTCTAGGGTTTAGTTTATAAGTAAATTTTCTTTTGTTTTAAGGTAAATAATGGTTTCTAATTAGTTTTAATAGGAATAATAGGTTCTAGGGTTAGGTTGTCGGTAACAAGTAATTTAAAAATTTAGGGTTTCTTATTTATGATTAATTATTTAATGTTCTAGGGTTTAGTTTATAGGTAAATTATTATTTTTTTTTATATTTTTTTTTTATTAAATTTTTAATTTTAGGGTTAGGTTAATATAATAAGAGGTTAAGGTGTGCTTGTTTTGGGTTTTTTAAATTAGGGTTTTTTTTTGTTATAAGGTAAATAATGGGTTCTAATTAGTTTAATGTTGTGTACTAAAGTCTTTATTAGGGATAATAGGTTCTATGATTAGGTTATAGGTAACAAGTAATTTATTAGGGTTTTATTTTCTTGTTTATTTTATATTCTAGGTGTTTTATTACTACAAGGTTAATTAATATTAATCAATTAGGTTCTTAGGTTTTTAGGGGTTCTTAGGCTGTCTAAGAAAGAGAAAAAATTAACAAGGTTTATTTTTGTTTTTTGTAGAAGAGGGGGAGCCAGTTTTCRCATAGTTCTAGTCCATTGTCTCTGTTAAGGTTACTAGGGTGTTTACGGATTTCAATGGCTTCTCTAATACGGCGTTTGAAGAGGTGATTCTCTTTGGCGAGGATTTTGGTGTCTTCTAGGCGAACATGGTGTCTAGTTTTGATGGAGTGTTCAGCTAGGGCAGAGGTGCGGATGCGTTCGTTCTTGATGTCAGCTCCATGTTCTTTTATCCTAACTACACTATGGATTTTCCGATCAAAACCAAAAAGGTTTGAGGATTTGAGATTTCTGAAGGTCGGAGAGCCGAAGTAGAATCTCAGTCGTCCGATTAGTAGGAACAAGTATAATCCATCAAATTGTTCGAGGTAATATTCAAGTGTCATATCACCCAGGGTGAATCAGAACCATCAGATACCGTGGGTCCAAGAGGAGGCAAGTTTGAAACTTGATATTTTCGAAGTGCGTAGAGCCGAAGGGCCAGAGCGAATTTGTACTATTAGATCCAAGAAGATACGTGTCAGTGGGTCGTGAGATATAGAAGAAGGAAAAGGTGAAAGGTTGAAACATCTGAAGCCCAAATAGCCTAAGAGTTGATATCCATCAATCTACATGGGGACACTTGTCAACATATCGAGAGCTCTAGGTAAACTATAGTGGGGTTTCAGTTGAGACCTGAGATTTCCGAAACCTGAAGATCTGAATTGAATCTGGATCGACAAACCTAAGGGAGACGTGTCATGAATCCGTGAACTCTGGGTAAAGTAACGAAGTGATTCAGATCCATGGGATTTAAGAGAGACATGGAATAAATCCATGTACTCTGGGTAAAGACCCAAAGTAATCCTTGACCGTCAGATTAAGTGGACATGCGTCAATGGATTATATCCTTCAGATAAAAGGCATTAGGAAGAAGAGTGAAGTTTGAGATTTGAGATCTCAGAAGTCCAAAGACCTGAAGGAGATATCGCCTGTCGATCGAGAAGGGGGTCACAGGATTATTGATCTGAGTTGAAAGGTCAAACACCCAGTGGAAGTACGACCGTTGATTGATCAAGAAAGGTGTCTACAGATCGTCATCTCTGGGAAGTTGAAGTATGGAGGAAAGAGAGGTTTGAGATTTAAAACGTTCGAATTCTAGAATCATGAAGAGATCCCGACCATAGATAAAAAAAGGGGCAAATATGGTTCGTAGATTTGAAAAGCGCAGATTTGAACCATCAGTTCAGACAGTATCATCAAGATTGTGATATCGACAATCATGTAGCATTGTGGGGACAAAAGTTGTGAGGAATTTAAAACATTGAGGGTGGGTTGCAATCCATACCATGGTTTTTCCAAGGGGACACATGGAGGTTCGAGGAGACATGCGGGACAAAAAGAAGTCTGGTCCCAAACTACTATTGTTCATGCCCGCAATCACATGGTCACAATAAGGCATCGCCCAAGGTCATATCAAGAGGGGTCTTATCAGAAAAAGAGATAACGCTCAGTACTCTGAGATTTCGCAGCAGAGCTCCTCTGGTTAAAATTTTGATGGACTCTTATGCATGAGCTCCTGTATTGTCTTTCCATGATTCAAAATATCAAGTTATCTGACCCAACTTGTATAGCTCATGTCCATCAGTAGAGCTCTTGTCCATGAAGAAATTGAAGATGAAGAATATAGGACCATGCAGGATTCTCAGAAAATTCACAGTCAATTCTTATGAAATTGAGTTTCCAGACAATGTTGAGATATCACCGATATACAATGTTGCAGACCAATATCCTTATAGGAGAGATGAGGTAGGAGAATCAGATGATCAGAAAGAAGTTTAGTGAAAAGAACAATTGTCCACAGCAAAAAAATCTCAGATGGAGAAAATAATTGAACATCGATATGGAAAGAAGACTCGAAGAAAGACATATCCTGAGTACTTAGTGAAGTGGAAAGATCATCCAATGGAAGATGCAAGTTGGGTCACAGAACCTGATATTTTGAAGCATGGAAAGACAATGCAAGAGCTAATCATGGACAGGAGTCCATGAAAATTTTAACCAGATGATCTCTGTTGTGAAATCTTAGAGTATTGATCGTTAGATCTTTTTCTGATAATCCCCCTCTTGATATGACCTTGGGTGATGCCTTATTGTGACCACGCGATTACGGGCGTAGCCAATAGTGGTTTGGGATCAAACTGTTTTTCATCCCGCAATTCTCCTCGAACCTCCACGTGTCCCCTTGGCAAAACCATGGTACGGATTGTGGCCCACCCTCAATGTTTTAAATTCCTCACAACTTCTATCCCCGCAATGCTATGGAATCAATGATCTTGTGATCTTGATGATACTGTCTAAAATGATGGTTCAAATCTCTGCTTTTCAAATCTACGAACCAGATCTTCCCCTTTTTGATCAACGGTCGGGATCTCTTCACGATTATAGACTTCGGCCGTTTGAAATCTCAAACCTCTATTTCCTTCGTAATTCAACCTCCCAGAGCTAAGGATCTATAGACACCTATCCTGATCAATCAACGGTCCTACTTCCACTTCGGTTGTTTGACCTTTCAACTCAAATCAAAGGTCCTATGACCCCCTTCTCAATCGAAGGTCGAGATCTCCTTCAGGTCTTCGTATTTCTAAGATCTCAAAACTCAAACTTCACTCTTCTTCCCAATTCCTTTTATCCAAAGGCTATAATCAACCGACGTGTGTCCACTTAATATGATGGTCAAGGATTAATTCAGGTCTTTACCCGTAGTACATGGATTTATGCCACATCTCTCTTAAATCCCATGGCTCTGAATCACTTCGAGACTTTACCAGAAGTTCAAGGATTCAACTCATGTCTCCCTTAGTTTTGTCAGTCCAGATTCACTATGGATATTTGAGTTTCGGAAATCTCAAATTTCAATTGAAACCCCACTACAGTTTACCCAGAGCTCTTGATTTGTTGACTAGTGTCCCCATGCAGATCGATGGCTCTTGGCTCTTCGTCTATTCAGACTTTGGATGTTTCAACCTTTCACCTTTTCCTTCTTCTATATCTCACGACCCGCCGACACGTATCCTCCTAGATCTAACGGTCCAAATTTGCTCTGGCCCTTCGGCTCTTCGCACTTCGGAAATATCAAGTTTCAAACATGCCTCCTCCTGAACCCATGGTATTTGATAGCTCAAATTCACCCTGACTGATTTGACGCTTGAATCTTACCTCAAACAATCTAACAACTCAAATATGTTCCTACTAATCAGACGACTGATATTCTACTTCGGCTCTCTGGCCTTTGAAAATATCAAATCCTCAAACCTTGATGAGCTCTCTCTCCTGAATGTGCGAAGCGCTAAGGCTCGTGCACTTTACTCTGATCAAAAATATGTTGATCCTTCACATAGTGATCCAACGACCACTGTCACTCCTCCTCTTGAGCTTCTAATTTCTTATGACTTAGAATATTTATCAGTCTTCAAAGGTTTTGAATCTTTTCTCCTCCTACGAGTTTGACTCTTGGATCTCATCAACACTTCTGAAAAGTGTTATCTCTTATGATCTTGATCCTTAATGGATTTTGAATTCTCATGCACTGCTTGCATTCTCTGGATTTTGATAACTTAGATCGAAGGATTTCTTGAAAATAAATTCTTCTCGCCCACCTGGCGTTCCTCTATTCTGGTTCTTCGACGTTTGGTTTCTTCTTGACGTTGTGCACTCTTTGCACATGGTCTAAGTTTCCTTTTCCCTCTTTGAACTCCTCTGAGTCAATCCAAGACTCAATCAACACACTCCTTGCATTCGAGATGCACACCTTGCATACGAGTTTCAGAAGAGAAACAATTGAAAATTATCTAATTTCATCACGAACTCATATGATCAACTCTTGAACAATCACACATGAACGAAATGAACTGAATCACATACAAACCAAATATAACATTCATTCAATCACACATTCAAATGAACATAGTCCAAGTATTTGGGACAATTTTGTCTGTTCTATTCATTCATTAAACAAATTACAGAGTCTTTCTTCTACTGTACTATGTTCTACTAATCTCTCTGATCTCTATCTCATCATATCCTAATTTCATAATACTTTTAAAATGAAACAACAAACTATCTAAGGACTGGCTCCACGAGATCTCATCGTCCTGTCTGTAACCTATCCTATAAAAATCTTAGCGGTTACCTACTTTGTCCTATTACAATAAATAACATTCATTTCCAGATAAGAGTCAACACTCTATATCTGCAACCCCTTACAGTCCTTCAGACTTTACAAACATGACATATTTAAAAATGCTTCTTTCAAAAATATCTCAACAACTCGATTTAATTCTAATTTAAATGATGATATGAACTCTGTGATGTTGAGATGTCATTCCTTTGCCTCCACTCTTGTGTTTTTACTTTGAAGGTGATGCTCCTGCATCACTTCACATGTCCATAAGTCTCTAACCGTGTGGAGTTATGTGGCGTTCCACATACCAACAGAAATTGCATGACATGTACTAACCATCTAGAATAGTCTTACCTTCAAAGATATTAAAACGCATACCATTATACATCAAACAAACTTGGGTCCATTTCCCAAACCTTTTCTCTACTAAAATTCGCTACCGTACTTTCTCCAATGGTTGACATCAATCACTAAGGGTTGACATCAATATACAATATCACTCTACAATGGTTGAAATCAATCACTAAGGGTTGACATCAATATACAATATCACTCTCCAATGGTTGAGATCAATGACAACCAACAATCCATACCAATTTTCCATCAACCTAAAACAATTGTTTGACATTTCTTGCATAAGATGAATTCCTTAATTGTTTGATTGTTTGAAGAAATTGATTTTCTTTTATATGATGAGCATGCACAACATATTCATTGCCTTATTTAGTTAAGTGATATTGATTATGTTCCCTGAATAAGATTGCTTTGTGATCATATGAATAAGGGATTCCTAAGACCATTCCACATTCATTTAGTAGCACCACATCACATGTTACCTCATCCACAAAATTTGATGAAATTGCAAACCTTAAAGTGCATTGCTTTGTTATGGGAATTTTATGATTGTTTCTTATCCATTTAAGTGAGTAAGTTTTATGATGTAGCTTAGTTTTCAATCCCAATTGTTTAACCACTTTCTCTAAAATTAAGTTAGATTGAGATCCACTATCTATCAATGTGTTGATATTAGTATGTTTCATTATGACCCTTATGTGAAACAATTTACTTCTAGAATCATATCCATCACCAATTTTACTTGACAAACCAATGTCGTATTATTATTGCAACTATTTGCCTCCCTTTCCTCTCTTTGAACCACTTCGGTCTCTTATTTGGATGCAATTTCCAACATTGGTCATCATCATGCCCTTCTTTCTTGTAATGATTGCAAGAGAGATTATCTTCCTTCATTGTCGTTGAACTTGCTTTCTTTCCATTCCCCTTTCTTTTGTTTTCTTTCCTTGAAGACGATTCCCTTGATACATTAACTCATGTTTTCCCTGCTTCAATATATGCTTCTTGAACAAAAACCTCATCAAGATTAGTAGGTCCAAAAATAAATATAGTGTTATGAATATGTGCAGGTAAACCTCCTATATACTTCATAAGAGTAATTTCTTGTGTATGTAATTGAATATTTAACATTAATTCCATCTTACAAAATTCATATGTGTATTCTTGCACCATTTTTCCTTTTCTTAGTTTAAGACTTTTCCATTCAATTAAATCATTTTCCTTATAACCCAAAGGATAAAATTGCTTTCTAAGTGAAAAAAAAAAAAAAAATTCCATGATGGAAATACATTACCAACTTGTTGCGTACCATGTTGCAACTTACTCTACCACCAAATGAGTGTTGTGCCTGGAAGACGAAGCGATGCCATTTTGATTTGGGTTGCCTCATATTTGATGTGTTGCACATTGCAATAAGATTTCATATGTCTGAGTCTCTCAGCATTGACTTCACCATCATAGATGGGCAATTCAAACTTTACATCAAGGTTAAGTAATGGCATATCATGCTTATGTTTATGATAATGTTTTCTTACAGAAGTAGCATGTGAACATGTACTTGAAGAAGAAGAAGATGGAGATGAAGAAGGTGAAGGAGGAGGTTTAGGAGGGTCCTCTACTTCTTCGATTTTGTCTTGTTTTGAATAGTCCCCTTGAAAAGGTCTCTTACATTCCAAGTAATTGTCATATAAGACCTTTTCCATCTCAGACATGGTGAAGAATTTCTTTTGAAACTCTATCTCCTTCTGAGACATCCCTTCTTCAGATTCCATATTCTCACTTTGAGATGTCCTCTTTATTGATCCAATCTCAGGATCCCCTTATACAACCTATCCTTCACCATGACTTAGCTTTTTCCTGGTAATCATGCAAACTCAAACAACCAACTGTCAACCTTCTCTGATACCACTTGATCTGAAAATGATTTTTAAAAGACTTGGTTGAGTTTTAAGCATGTGTTAAATTACCACTTAGTAATTAAGGAAAGAAGAATATCTTAATGAAATAATATTGTAGCCATCATAAAGAATTTAGATCATAGAGTACACATAAGGAACAACAAACCATAAAAAAAAAATTATTTTAATGGAGTACGACACAAGTTTGCCTACATCTCTGGGCCTTTGTTTCAGTGGGGAAGGCTTTCTTATTAATATTCAATGCTTCAAAAGTACATCAAAATTGCATCAAAAAGATTACAATTTGGTCTGGATGTGCTCTAATCGAACTCATGAATCCAACGCAATTGAAGGCACCGAAAAAATCTAAGTGTAGCTCCTGGAATTGGCCTCCAAAGTTCACTTCCTCAGTGGCTTCCTTGCATAAAAATGGTTTAGACTTCAAGTTATCCATTAATTCTCTTGTCCTACACTACCAAAAATTATTGGATTATATAGTATTTTGGTTGGGGATCCTATCCCAACTTCCTCCCAAGATTTGGCCTCAAATCAGGCTCCAGATCCCCCATAAAAATCATATTATATAGTTAAAAAAACCACATTGGAAACAATTTGGCACGTAGCCCCATTTCTCTGGGGCTCCTGGTCATATGGAGTGCGCCATATGGCCAAGAGTTTAGCGTTGGCACCCAATCCTCCTGCCTATCCCTCTTTCCAAGTCGTATGGAATGCCATATGGCCTCATACTAGCACCAAGTGCCATCCCATCCATGCTCTACTCCTGGTCATAGCGCCATGGTCGCTAGCTAGCCCCCCACCGACCAGGGCCTATCCCCAAAACTCTGCATCATACCAATTCAAAAGAATATTTGGGCGTATGGTTAAACAAGCCCCACAGTAGCCCAGTCAGATTGTCATTTGTTGCGAAGTCTTTGGTTGGAGGATAAGTCGGAGGTTCAAACCGCCATAGGTAACAAATTTTTGGCCTAGCCAACATTAGCTAAATCTAGGGTGTCATGTGGCACCCTATGATTGGGCCATGTGTCATCTCTGGATTGACCTATACAATCCAGTCAATGCATAGTCATCTTCCCAGTCAACATGCATAGTCAACTTCCATGTCACCCTACCATGTCAGCATTCGTACTACCACATCACCCTGCCACATCAGCATCTGTACTTCCATGTCATGATTTGTACTACCAAATGTCATTTGTACTGCCACATGGAATACTATCATTGGGCCACAACAACATTTAGTATAACCACGTGTCACGTTCATACAGTTCCATGTGTCACCTTCGTAAGGTACCACGTGTCACTTTTTTACTGGTCCATATCATGCCTAAAAATGAAAAAAATGAGACACATGTCACCTCCTCATGCTACCATGTGTCCCTGCTGGTGTACTGCTAATGTCAGTAGTATGACATGTTGTCTGTTGACTAGTTGACTTTTTTTTCCTGTTTGGGAAATCGATCAAAATATGATAACTTCCGCATATAATGTCCATTTTCGGAAATATATATATATATATATATATATATATATATATATATATATATATATGGATGGAATCGGCGCAACGAGCCTGACACAATGGTGTTGGTTTCATCCGATTATGAGAAATTTGATTTTTAGGCCTTCCTGGATCCATTTTGGATAAGTTTCTATAGCTCTCCTACCATCAGATTCCTCATCTAGAAAATGCAAGAACTCTTCCATGTTGAGTTGCACCATTCACTTCTATTTTCTTTTCCTTCTCAGTATATCCTATGTGTTGAAACAACGAGCCACTATTAGCAATTCAAATTTCAAATCATATGAAAAAAGACACTTGGGCTTATCAAGGCTTCCCTCTGCCTTAATAGTCCCTATCCAATGCTCCATCCAATCAAGGTTGTTTGCAATGTATAAATGTAAAGCATCCCACTCTCGAGAAACTATATGATAAAATAACAATTTAACATCATTAATTAGCTATTGTTAATAAAGGAATAATTTAATATAGTTCAATATGCAGGAACAAAAAATGTAAAAAATCAGTATAATAAAATTAAATTGGAAAAATAAATGTATAATCCATTAAATCTACGTCAACATCTAATAATTACCTTTCACAATCCTCATTTTACCTTTCCCCAATAGGACCTCCCCTTCAAATTTGTTGATGGAGTCGAGATGCCAAATGCAAGGCACATTCATATTTTTTGTTAATTTAGGTAGATATTGACTAATATACACCATGCATTGATCTACCATATATCCCTCAACCATAGAACCCTTCGAACGTGCTCTTTTTCTAACAAAAACCTTCAGTGACTTCAACTGCCTCTCCACCATCCACATCAACCTTGTGTGTATTTGTCCATATAATTCGATCTCCTCAACTTGGTGTATGAGGTAGTGTTCTTGTGCATTGAAAAATGTTGGAGGTAGATGATATTGTTTCATTTGACACATTAGTCGGGGAATTTCTCTCTTCCAATACTTATATCTTCTTTATGGATTTCTTTTGATGATAGCCACCTATAAATGTCAATGCAATAAAATAATATCAAGGCATACATAAATTTGTAGATAAAACATAATATGTCAATAAGTTCCGCTACAAATCACATAAGAATTCATTTTCCTTATAAAACAATAATTACCTCATGTATTTTCCAAGTACATAAATAATTTGTTTT
>ML777623.1:226497-288744 GCA_009831015.1 Picea engelmannii | reverse complement strand
TCGCAGTCTGCCCTCACGGCATCGTGGATCCCCTCGATCTAGGTAATCGTTAACCTACAGTTCGAGCCACGGCGGGAGTGCTAGTAGGCTGTGGCAGGGCTGATGTCCACACCTCTCCCTCAATCTCTCTGGAACTCATGTGTGGCCCCTCTACTCCATATGTGAGTCCGGTCGGCAAGCTATCGTCATCCTGCATCATCAACCATCATGTCAGATCATGTCAACAACACATCATAAAATCAATAGCATATCATCAAATCAAAACAATATCACCGTAAATGAAACAACTCAAATATCCCACTCCCTGACTCAATCCGGAGTCCAAGGGAGTTCCATTGATGCCTCTGCATCCTCAAGGTCCGAAACCCTGCACACTCAATGAAACTGAGTCAGCAACACCTGTCTACAATAAGGTAGTAAAAACATCATGTCATATAATTTAACGCATCATAATGAAGGAAAAAATTTTATCATCATATAAATCCAGATCACTTGCAAGCAAGTGTCCTCAAAGAATAAGTTTGGTAAGTGCGCTAGAGCGAGATGTTCCTTAACTAGGGCATTCTCAAGCATGTGTGCTAAGAAATTATTATAACCCCTTTTACATGGGGTGTTCCTCATATAATTTTTACTTTATCCTTATTTCATGGCTGGAAAGAGTTAAATATACCACTTGGTACCCCTTTTGACTTCATCAAGCTAGGCACTCCCTCTAGACATTGATTAGTTGCCTTTTTTGGGGTGTGTGCAAAGGTTTAGAACTTTGAATATAGAAAAAAAAAAATCAAAATTTGGAACTAGGTTGAGGATGGAATAGTCACTATTTGGGGGTTCTAATTATATTAATATATTATAATGTGGTAGGATGATCATGGAAAAGGGTCAGTCGCAGAACATGTAATTGATTATCAAATTCGACTTTCATTTTACGTGAATTTTATTATTTATTTATATAATTTTATTTGTGTGGCGATCATTTATTTCATTTGTTTATATAACTTAAATAACATTGATTTTCATGTTGAAATTATATGTAGTCGACAAGCCATGTTGATCATGATTCTTCTGATGAGGAGGGATTGTATTCATCCCCTGATCTAACAGTATTAATAAAAAGAAAGATCATTAAAGCGAACAAGGAACTTGATAGCTTGTTAGATCATCCAGATCAAACTCCTGACGTCCTAGAAAGGATCAATCTCCTTATGTCACAACTTAACACATATAAGGTAATAACCATAATTTAAAGTTTTTTTTTAATGTACTCATATGTTCAATTATGAAACTCTATTTTTTAACTTTTACATTATATCACGAAAAAAAAATTTCTTTTTTAAAAAGAGAGTTTTGGAGCTCGTTCAACCTGGTGTTGGTAGTAGTGGCGCTGCAGAGACATCACAGAGTCCTGACGGGGGTTGTCATACAAATTCTAGAGTATTGTTTACTTCTCCATATTCCACACCTAATTTAGATAGGAGCCATGACACACACCGCCAGGCATCCCCACAGTGGTCAGGATCTAGAGGTGGTGACAGAGATGACGTTGATGATGTGGTTGGCATGGTTTCATTTTTTGGAGCTAGACGTGCGACCAGCACAGGGACACTTCCGTGCACATTTTTGGTCGATGATAATGGAATTTTATTAAAACAAATAAGACTCCTAGGTATATTTTCATATTTTAATTGTTTCATGTTGTCCATCTCATACACAAATCATCTAGATTATTATTTTTAAATTAATGATCATATATTTTTGTATGTAGGAAACGACCATTTTTATAGGCACCTGGAGAGTAAGGCCTTGTTTAGTTTTGGGGAAACCTTACGCATGAGGTGGAATTTCTAGAATTCCAACATCAAAAAAGAACGTATGGATTATCTTGAAGGCATCTTTGGAGTAGACACGTTCAATAAAAAAGCGGTCACCTTTGCAGCAGGTGAATATTAAAATATACGCGGGATGTTTATAGACGAATCTTGGCAGGAAACCCTAGGTATGAGCATCCTCCCTCGATTCCAGAGAGGGGGTGGAAGGAGATCATTGATGATGCAAAAGAAAATATATTGAAAAAATCAGGAGAAAAAATAACTAGTACCCCAAGGTAAATTACAATATTTTGATTTCAATACCTTTAAAATTATTTAGATCTAAATAAGAGTGTGGTATATAACATACTTGAAAATTTTGATGATAGGTTGTCTTACACTTTGAAGGAAACCAAATAAAGGGTTTCCAAACATGGCCAACACAATCTAGGCCAGGGTGGCTACTCGAGGTTACAGTCACAAATCGTAAGTACCCAAACATCTTAAGAATATTATTTGTATCGTCTTACAACTTTCAATTTATTGCAGCCAAAAACATTAAAAAAACATGCTCTTATGCAATGCAGGGCAATGACTTCATAATTGAAACCACGGAGGAAGACCTCCAACTTGGTTACAAGTATGGATATAAAGTCGTGGTTGATCGTAGGAAAACCATGGGGCAGACCCCAAGATCCAGTTTGCAGGATAAGGTAAATAAAAATCAATCTACATTAACATGTCATTACTTATAAATACATAAATGTTTGATATCGTCCATAACTTTAATGTCTTGCTTTGTTTTAATCAGGGAAGTAGCACTATCAATGAAACCATTAGAACTGGACAACAAAGTGTTGATAGTGAAGCACGACTAGAAGATCATGGTTCTCCCCAGCAGCCCCATCCTAGTGGGGTACAACCCCAAGATATTCTTGTGACTAAGGCCCATGATGGTAAAATGGTTGCATATTAATCATATAGTTAATAATTTTGTACTTATAAATTTTGTACTTCTAATTTTTATTACTTATACATTTACGATATTGTCCTTATAATTTGTTATCGTTTCAATGGCATAGAATGTCGTAGTTGAGCCTTCTTGACCTGAAGATGATCAGGATAATAGGGCATCCATTCCAACGGTGCCGACTAGTGGACCAGCAATTAAATAATTACATTGCAAAGAGTTTTTTTAATATTAATGAACTACTTCAATGACATTTAAAAATTGGCCATATAAATTTAATATCTTTTGTTTTTGTAGGTGATGGCCCCTCACAGCATCCTCCTCAAACTAAATATGATCAAGAGAACATGGAAGCCATTCCAACGGTGTCAACTATGGACCAGCAGGTAAATAATTACATTGCAAAGGTTTTTTTCATACTAATGAACTACTTCAATGATATTAAAAATTGGTCATATAAATTTAATATTTTTTGTTTTTGTAGGTGATGTCCCCTCACAACAGCCTCCACGTCATGGGTACGATACCAAGCATGATCAGTGTGAAAGGACTGAAGCAACATCAGTTTTTGAAGAGCACCCAGTAAACGAAGACATGGGCATGGATGAATTACTTAAGAACTGGAAAACACAAAAGAAGACTAAAAAAAATTGATGATGTATAATAATTTTATAAGACATATAGATGTACATTATATAGATAGTATGTTTGTAACCTATTTTGAATGAAAAATCTCATTTATAAAAAATATTTTTATGACATGTGCCTTTGAATGATAAACCCCATTTATAGCTTTACAATCACTTTTTATCAATTTTGAATAATTTTAATGCATATTTTTTAGTAAAATATAGATTGGGTATTGGAGAATTGAGAGTGATGTGAGGGGGGGGAGGGGCCATAGGATATTCCACCTTCACTTGGTTGTCCCTCTTCAGTAGAGAAAAAATTATTGGAGTCGTTTATTCTTGGAGAAAACCTCTCTCCATCCAACGGAGAAACAACATAGTCAATGTTGACTCTGTTGTTGCTCCTTCAGATTGAGGGAGGTTTTCTCCAAGATCAGACGGCTCCAATAAATTATTCTCAAAACCAAGAGAAACTTATTTAGTTTGTCGCATCTAATATGTGTGTCTGTGTGTGTGTGTCACTATTTAATCTCCTCTCATATGGATTTTACAAAAAAGAATATCAATGGTGTTTACTATTTGCAATCTTGTCGGTTTTAATTTCTATTAGGATTTATTGACATGTCTTAAAAGTTTTTTTTGGTTTTTACTAAAAACTAAATATAATTATTTATTTTTATTTACTACAGTATGCAGTTTTTGCATTTGCAGATGCTCTAGATGTCGTATCAATGCAATGGTACACATTAGAATATCAAAGATTAGGTATGTCTTGTCTTTTTTCTTATTTTTATGACTTCTTAAGGTTCCTTTAATTTATTTGTTTTTACATTACCATCATTTGTGGGCCAGTATGGGGGCATTCATTCTATATAATGAACCACACCCAATTATGTAGCATATATGGTTCCCTTTAATTCATCATATCATATGATTCACATAGCTAATATAATTCTTCAACTTAGTTTTTTGTGGTTGTTTATAAGTAATCCCATGGATATCATAGTATAATCATAACCATAATTATGCAATAGAGTATTTGAAATGAATGAGATATACATACCGCTTCCAAGTAGAAATTACAAATCATAGGCACCAATGAACCTAAATACTCATCCTGAGTTCCAAGAATATGAAAATCAAACATCTCACCAGCCTAAAAGTGGATAGGGGGTTGGGTGTGTTACATTAATGACCTCTATACACTCCTATGATATTTATTACTCTCATGTGATATTTATTGTAATATTTATTATTTTTTCTGTAGAGTATTGCTTTAGCACCAAATGAAATTATTCCACCCTTACCTCTAGAGAAAGAGAAACTTGAAAATTCTTTAGCTATAGACATTTATACCAATCTATTAACCGGTGTCATTCCACAAACACTTGGAAGTTGCACTGCACTCGAATCATTGAATATATCTAACAATTCCTTAGAATTTTCCATTCCATATTCACTTGGGTATCTACAAAATCTCATGGGCTTGGATGTAAGCCCAATTGTTTTCATTAACATTGGCATGAACACAAAAATATCTTTGGAAAGACTTGAATCCCAATGGGAAAAATATTAATTAACCGAAAAATCATTGCTAACACAAGATGAGATCCATATTTCTTATTAAATTTGAGAAATTTATTGTGAACAACAATTACTAACTAGCAAAAGTTCAAAGACTTGGCTAGATAAACAAGGAATCAAAACTTCAAATTAAAAACCAACCCATCCTCTAAATGAAATATCTCTTACTATAATTTTTATGAAATATATTATTGTAACATATACAAAGGGTGACAAAAGGGGAGTAATTATACTAGAGAACATGGGGAAAATCTAAAATGGGGGCAAGAAGTGGTATGGAAGAGGTGTAATACACATGACACACCCCAATGCCAAGAGAGATAAAACTCAAGTTCTCAAAGAAACAACCAAGTTATGGGACAAAAGAAACAATATGAGCACACCTAGAATTTTCAACATCTCAACAATTCTATGGTGGTCATAATTGTAGTAACATTTTTTTATTTATTGTTATATAATAAGTGATTGAGGATCTCCAAAGGAGTTAAATCTACTTTGTATTTGCAGGAAAATTAAAGCAAGTGTGTGTGCACACACATTCAATTGGGTCTAGCTCGATGGTTTGGGAGGAGAAATTTTATCCTCCCCACCTAGGATTAAATCCAGACACATGCATACACGCACATTCAATTAGGTCTATCTCGGTGATTTGGGAGGATAAATTTTATTCTCCACACCCAGGCTCAAATATTGCTTGTGACACATTCCATTCTTTGTGAGCTAATTATTATTGAAGATCTAAACCATGAGAAATATTTATTCTCCCTTATGGTTAGGAGGGTGATATATATATATATATATATATATATATATATATATATATATATATATATATATATAGATAGATAGATAGATAGATAGATAGATAGATAGATAGATAGATAGATATTTTCCTAATAAGTTCAGAAAAAAAAAAATAATAATAAATAAATAAAATAAAATAAAAACAGCTTTAAATTTTAGTAGAGATGAAAAATGATTTGGAACACATCTCGAGGGTTGTTAGTGTCTATAGGGAGTGTCAAACAGGGATTAAAACTCAGTTTTTAAGAATGATTATCAAGCTTGATCAATTCCCACAAAGTCTGTATTTTCCCTTAAGCATCGATATTATGGTCAGTGAGGTTGAATGTGTCTACTCTTTGTTAAGTCGGGTTTTAGGTCATAATAGTGATAGATTCATAGTTGAGGTCATGTTAGGTTTCCTGCTCAAATTCTTCCAGTCAGAGTCAAGTCAATTTGTCTGCATTAATTTTGATGGGTTCCTAGTTGATACCATCCACAAACAGCTAGTGAAATTCCACTCTCTTAGACACTTAAAATACTTTACATATCTGATGAATATTTTTCTCACCAGCAACAATGTAGATATCCCTGAAGCAGAATCAATATCTATTGAAAGAAAGAGGATGACTTTAGTAATTTTTATCAATAAAGTCATGTTAAAGGCCTACAAGATGATTTTCAATGTTAAATTCCTAGAGTTATTGAAGAAATTAGAATTCACCTGCAGAATCCAGAAGACAGAGTAGGAGACTGGACCCTTTTCATAAATTCTATAGTAATATGGGTATATGGCTTTCATGAGTTTCATTATTTGTTGCCCATCTTTTTGAACCCCGAAATTTTTTCTCTAGAGTTCATAAGACAGAAAATCATCTCTGAAACTAAAAATTTCATCAAATATCATAGAGCAAGAAATATAAATCTTCCTTTTGTGATTGGCCCATTCATTGTAAAATCCAAAACATGTCTAGCATAGGTTGAGGGAAATCTCAAAGCCTTGTTTTTTGCACAAATGCTAGGTAAAAAATATGTTAAGAACCAAATATCAATATAGCATAGAAAAACCTCAGAATAAGTACTCAACGCCTTGAAACAAAGAGAAATTCATATAATAAGCCTCTTCGAGGGGGAAACCTCCTTATGCCCACATAAATGTACAATTACAAGATGATTCAAAATGAAAATGTCTCCTTGGTATATATAGGATACTGGGATGTATAATTACAACTAATGGCCTAAAGCCGACATAAATAAAATAACATTACTAATATAATATGCCCCAATTAAGGGGTAATGAGCCACTATTTAGGGCTTAACATGCCCCTCCCCTTGAGACAAGTGTCGTTCGCAATGCTTGAGTAACTCTGGATGCTTCTGTATAAAAGACTCATCTTCCCAAGTGGAATCTTCAGTCAGTAGTTTCCTCTATTTAATGAGATATTATGAAATGGATCTATTCCTCAGCTAGCGAATTCTTGTGTCAGTGATGGCTTCAGGCTCCAATATGATTTTTCCTTCCTCGTCAAGTTCTAGAAATATAGTTTGAACTAGGATCTTGTCACCTATAACCTTCTTTAAGCGTGAAACATTGAAAACTGGGTGTACTCGTGAAGATGCAGGCAACTCCAATTTGTATTCCATAGTACCAATCTTTTGGAACACATTATAAGGGCCATAGTACTTTGGTGATAATTTATTATCCTTCTTGGCTTGCTTGAGGGACATCTGCTTGTATGGTTGTAGTCTTAAAAACACCCAATCCCCTATTTCAAAACTTCTTTCACTACGATGTTGATTTGCTTGTTGTTTCATACGATTATGTGCCATGGTTAGGTTGTCCTTTAATATTTGGAGAACTTGTTGTTGATGCTCGATGTGATCTTCCACTGCTTGAACCTTAGATTTTTCTTTTAGAGAAGAAGTGATGGAAGGAGGGTGGTATCCATAGAGTGCCATAAATGGTGTCATTTTTGTTGCAATATGAAAGGAAGTGTTATACCACCATTCTGCCAAGGGTAACCATTTGAACCATTGTGTTTGTTTATTAGAGACGAAGAAATGAAGGTAACCTTCCAGAAATTTGTTCACTATCTTGGTTTGCCCATCAGATTGAGGATGATAGGATGAGCTATGAGCCAATTTAGTAATCAAACAAGAAAATAATTTTGTCCAAAAATGTCCAGTGAATATGGGATATCTGTCACTTACAATAATCTTTGGGCTGCCATGTAGCTTTTGAACTGTCTCCATGAATGCGGTGGCAATTGTACTAGCTTTGAAGGGATGAGAGAGTGCACAAAATTGTGTGTATTTGGTCAATCTATCAACATTCACCATGATGACACTCTCTCCTTTAGACTTTGGTAACCATGTGATGAAATCCATGGAAACCTCCTCCTAGCGCTGACTTGGGATGGATAATGGTTGTAAAAGACCTGGGGTCTTAATTGTTTCCACCTTATTTTGTTGGCAAACCAAATATTCTGCCACAAACCTTTGAACATCATTTTTAAGGCCATCCCAAAAAAATTCCTTCTTGACCCTATGGTAGGTTTTTAAAAATCCAGAGTGCCCTCCTACTGGAGAGGTGTGCAATTCCAATAGTACCTTTTGTTTGAGTTGGGATTTCTTACATAAATATAAGTGATCTTTGTACCATAGTGAATCATTTTTCCATGTAAATGTATCTGATGTACTAGAATCCTGCTACAACCTTTGAATGAGAGTCCACACTTTTTCGTCATTATTTCATTCATCCCTTGCTTCTATTATCCAATTGGGTTGAATGATCGAGATAGCACAAAGAAAGGCCTCAACATCTTCATCCTTCCTTGAGAGTGCATCTGCCACAACATTTTGCTTCCCTTTTTTATAGACGATTTCAAAATCATAACCCAATATCTTGGTTACCCATTTTTGTTGTTCTTCTAAAGATAGTCTTTGTTCCAAGAAGTATTTAAGACTATCATGATCTGTTTTGACCTTGAAGTGCCTACCTATTAGGTAAGGACTCAATTTCTTCAATGCATGTAGTATTGCCATCATTTCCTTCTCATAAATGGGTTTGTGTAAGTCCTTTCCCTTGAGTGGTCCACTATCCAATGAAACTAGTCTCACTCAATTTGTATACTCTAGGAAGAAGTTATGATTTTTTTACCTGGAACACCTTCTTGAGACTAGTCAATAAGACTAGTCTGATACCCTATCTTCCACAGGGTGTATATACAAATGTAAAATGACCCAGAAGCTAAAAAATTTACCACAGATACCTTAATAATTTCTATGAATATCCTCTGGAGTTCAAGGTCTAAAACGTTACAGAAAAAAAATTTATAGCGAAAATTCTGCAATGACTCAGTTCAGAATGATTCCAGAACCCTATCTTGCACAAGCTGTAACTCCAAAATTATAAGGCCTCATGAGCTGAAATTTTAACCCAACGTACATTGATCCATATAATAAATAGCCTCCAAGTCGTTCCTTATGAAACGTTGTATAAAAAAAATTATAGCAAAAATTCCAAGGTGTCTCAGATGTAGCAGCGAAACCCCAAGACCTTGAGCTCTGATACCATATGTTAAGAACCAAATATCAATATAGCATAGAAAAACCTCATAATAAGTACTCAATGCCTTGAAAAAGAGATAAATTCAGATAATAAGCCTCTTCGAGGGGGAAACCTCCTTATGGCCACATAAATGTACAATTACAAGATGATTCAAAATGAAAATGTCTCCTTGGTATATATAGGAGACTAGGAGGTATAATTACAACTAATGGACTAAAACCGACATAAATAAAATAACATTACTAATATAATATGCCCCAATTAAGGGGTAATGAGCCACTATTTAGGGCTTAACAAAATATGATCCTCATCAAATCATATCTAGAAGGAGGAAAATGAACAAGAATGATCCATATTGGCATGAGCCTATTGAAGGCTTAAAGAATTTTGTAAATCTTGAAGAATGTGTGGATGTTGAAGCCCCTATACAAAAGGCACCAACACAACATAGTATTCCAAAGGTGGTAATTAAGGTTCCCAAAGCTAGTACACAGAGTAAGAGGATTGTTTCAGAGGCAATGGACATAGACCTTGAACACACTGCCAGAAAGAAAATGAAAACCATCCAAACATAGTAGTATGTAGAATTGGAGGATGAAGGGCCTAAAGAACAAATAGGTTTAGACATGGTGGAGAGTGGCACAAGTGTAATTGAATCCAGAGCTGAACAATTGTTAATTGAAGGTAGTTAAGGAGCCTTCCATAGCCAGAAATACTATTTTGCTCAGGCCTCAAAGGAATCCTACCAGTCAAAGGAAGATTTATCTAAATGGTATGAAAAAAAAAGAAAGGAATCACTAAGTGAGATCATGAATCTAATGCCTAAGGTAAATAAATATTCCCAACACAATTCTTCATTATTCACAGTCAGAGACACATAAAGGAAAACATTTAACATCGCCATAGAAGAAGAATATAAGGTCTTTGAGATCAAAATAAAGTATGATAATATCAGGTCCCCCGATAAGGTTCAATTCCACAAGAAGACTAGTGACCTTTTATATTCAAATTATTTAAATTTCAATTTGAAAAATGCAAAATTAACATCAGTAGTTGCCAAGCTTGAAGGTGAGCTCAGGCAAGAAAAAGAAGCAAGTAAAGCATGGCAGATTAAAATAAAGAAACTTTAAGTTGATGGCCCCAAAACAATGAAAGCCTTGTTGGATGAGAAAGACAAAGTGATTCTTGTTGATTATTTGGGTTGTTTTTCATTAATGTCAACCCTTGAAGAAAGTACGGTAGAAAATTACGGTAGCACAAAGGTTTGGGTAATGGACCCAATTTTTTTTATGTATAATGGTATGAGTTTTAATATATTTAAAGGTAAGACTATTGTATATGGATATTACATGTCATGCAATTTTAGTTGGTATGTGGAACATCACATAACTCCTCACAGTTAGAGAGTTATGGCCATGTGAAGTTGGAGAACCCTCATGAGTCATGTAGAAGCCCCAAAAGGTCAAAGTAGTCAAAGTGGTTGCAAAGAAGAAATTATTTAAATAATAAAGTGAAGTGATGAGTGTCCTATAAGTCAAAATGGATACAAAAGAAATTATTTAAATAATAAAGTTAATGGAGAAATTACTAAGTGGACAAGTGGTTAGAAGTGGTTTAGCCCTAAAATAAGGAAAGTGGTTTAAGAGATTTTAGAAGGTAAATAATAAAGTGAAGTGATGAGTGTACTATAAGTCAAAGAAATTATTTAAATAATAAAGTTCATGTATAAATTACTAAGTGGACAAGTGGTTAGAATTGGGTTAACCCTAAAATAAGGAAAGTGGGTTAAGATGGTTAAAAGGTAACGCCTTGAGGAAGCTACATGAAAGTATAAATAAGAGACAATGCTCTCTCATTTTAATCAAAATTGAACATATTGAATACATAAAAGTGACTGAGGTAATCAAAGGATATCTAATCCAAATTTCAGAGGGAAGGTGAAGTAAAGAAGGCCGAAATTCAAGGGAGCATAAATTCTTTTGATTATGCTTTCTAAGGTATGTTATTTACAGGTCATCTCACCATTTTCGCAATATTTTTTTTCTAGAATGATTCAGACCGTGAAATTGGGAGACCGTTGAGGAAACATATCCAAGTATCTATGATAAAAATTTCATCTTGTGGGTTGTTGTAATTTTGGAGTTACACTCCGTGGAAAATAGGGTTTGTGGCTAGTCCTAAAACTAGTCTAAAACAGGTGTTTCAGGTAAAAACGTCATAAATTATTTATAACATATCCAAATTAAGTAAGACCAAATATATTAGTTACAGTACAGTCTTTAGTATTTTTTGTACCATTTTCATATCCATTCAACAAATATTCTTTGCGGGGTACGCTCTACAAGTTTGGTCTCTAGAATAAGTCAGAATTCAACAAGGTATGTAATATTTTCTATAACTCCTTCTATGAGAGGTTCCAAGTAGTGAAACCTGGAGGATTTGCATAAAAGACACTGAAGAACATCATGTACTATTTTCATTTATGTATTCATTACAGGTACATAGTTATGATTATTTCAAGTTAGGGTTGTTGACTAATCCAAAATTAGTCATGTGAGACTAAAGTAAAGTTTGATGAAAATGTCAGTCTCTTGTTGTTAAATTTAAGGAAGGTTTGCAAGTATGTGATCATATACACCAGGTCTATTACAGAGTTACAAATCATATTTGGATGATGAAATTGATGAGGGATTTTGGTTGAGGTACATGTTGGGTACATGGTTGAGACAAGTAGTTGATGAGTTGGCACATACATGAGGTGTATAGTTGATGATGTTGGTACATATTGATGAGTTGTAGTTTATGTGTATTTGATGCATGATTGGTACATATTTGGTGCATGGTTGATGCACTCGTTGATGGTATAGGTTGAGGTATAGGTTGGTGCATGGTTTATGCACTTGTTTATGGTACAGGTTGATTACAACTTGTTTGGACAGGTTATTGTGACATGTTATTTGTACAGGTTTGGTGCATGGTTGATGCATTTGTTTATGGTATAGGTTGAGGTACAAGTTGATGTATGGTACATGTTGGCACAGGTTATTGGTACAGGTTGTTACAGGTTTATTACATGTTGATTGGTACAGGTTTACAACATTATATCTCACAGTGATAGTGTGGCATTGGTTCCATCATTCTACTTCTACATCAAGGAGGTTGGACGAGGAAAGGACAGGTGGTTGTAGCCACCTTCCAGTTGTAGATGGAGAACATAGGGGGTTTTAGCCTCCTTCTGGTTGTAGCCAGAGAATTGGGGAGTTGGAGCTTCCCTCAGGTTGTATACTGAGAACAAAGGGGGTTGTAGCCTTAGAAACTAGGGGGTTGGAGCCTCCTTCCAGTTGTAGCTAGAAAACAAAGGAAGTTGGTGCTTCCAATGAATGTAATTATTAAAGACATATAAGAAAAAACATTATGTGGTTTTCTCCCACTTTGTGTTTCCACGTAAAAACATTGGTGTACTGTGTATGTGTATGATTTCTCATTTGTTCATTGTTTATTTACTCTGCAAATATTGAATGATAATGCTACATTGATTTAACCCTTGCATTTTATGGTTAAAAAGGATTAAATTTCTCTATTATTGATTCACCTCCCCTCTCAGTAATCCAGAAGAAAATTTTGAAAATGCCTGCTACAGAGCATCCACAGACTACAGAACTTGTAGAATTGGAATAGGAAAAGGAAGCTTTCGAGAAGCAATCACTATTTTTCAAGCTAAATTTATGCAACTAGAAAAGGAAAAATTAGAATGGTCAAAAGAAAAGAAAGAAATGGAAACTAGAGTCATAGCTTTGTATTATGTTGTACCCTATGTTACACCCTCTGCTATTGAAAGAAAATAAGGCACTAAAGACAGTGTCCAGGCAATGTATTAGGTTGGCTTAAAGGATGGGGAAATAAAAGAGTTGAAAGAGAATATCAAGAAAATGGAACAAGAGGCACAGAAAAGGGATAAAAGTGTATCATAGCATAAAAAGGAAAATGCAGTCCTTCATGAAAAGGTGATGAGCTAAAATCTAGTCTTAAAGGAAAACGTTTGTTACAAGGAGCCAAGCACATCATCTGGGACTCCATATCAATTGAGGTTACAAAACTCAGGACATATCTAAATTTTGTTAATGATGAGGACAACATTGCAGTTTTGGCTAAAGAGAGATGTAAAGTTATTAATGAAACTTTATCAAAAAGACCAGCAGAATGGGCCCAGAACACTATCAATCTCCTTAATACAGTGCCTTCATCAAGTTTGCAGACAATTGGGTTCAAAGATAGAACTTCTTTGATAATATGGGCTAGAATAATCATAACCAAGAACAACCTCTCGAATTCAGTCTAGAATAAAGTAGCTCAATTGGAAAAGAGTGTTGAGGATTTTAAGGATTTTTTTTAAGAACTATTTATCAAAAGTCTTCCATCATTCTAGGATGGAAAGGGAAATTTACATGAACAGGAAACCTACAATGCACTCTTAACACAAGCGAGGATGTATGACTCTAGCTTTGAAGAATTAGATGAAGTTTTAAAGGGGGAAACTGTGGTAGAAATGTTAGCCATGGATTTTGAAATTTTGAATAAATTTAAGATAATAAAATTAGTCTTTCCTGTCATGTCGTATGCCTCTTGTATCGATTTGGAAATTTTAATAAAAGAAATGATGGATTATGATATTTATTCTTAATTACAGTGGAATGAGATAGTAAGATTGGGTAAAACTAAATGTAATTTTGCAGGTCCTAGTAAATGACCATCCAGCTGTCAACGGAGTATGGGTCCAAACATCAGCCAAATAGATTAAGACACTACCAAGGTCAAAGGGGAAAAGATAAGGATAAAGTTGCTGAAATATCTCAAGAATCCTGATTTTCTAAACTACTACTTTTTTATAAAAATTGTAAAACATAATGTACAAAGGGTGGGAGAAAGTTTGATGAATTGAGTATTCTGAGAGTCTTTGTACTGTAATATTTTCCTGAAGAATTAATAAATTTGGGTGATCCAAGGCTTCTGGGATCCAATCTTGCTTCAAAGATTCATGTGCTAGTGACTGTGTAGCATGTTCACTTCAGTGTATGTTCTTCTTTCAGTTTATTGTTATCTTTCCATATCTGAATGATATTCAATTAAAATATTGTATCGGAATTCATCATGTTGATTCTCTATCACATAGTTCAGAATATCAATGGTGTTTTCTTCTGCTAAAATAATTTAAGAAATTTCAAAATATGATTTCTTCAAGTGTTGATTTATGTTTTTCTTATGTACTTTGTGCTACAATGACATTTAAATTAAACCAACACACAGTTAGTGTCTATCTTGCCTCTGAAGTATTTTCCCATTAATTGACAGATTACCCACATATTCATAAGATTCAACCTTTTGAATCCATGCACAATGGATTTTTCATAGGCTTAAACATCAAATCTCATCCAAAAATTTATTCACAATCCAAGGACCTAACCTCAAGAAACAAAAATCAAATCAGTCCTTTCAGGGACTCATTTGGGAGAGAGCCCTCTCTGAGACTGGAAGGCTTAGATTCCAGTTTCTAAAGTTGGTTAGTGGTTACCTATGGGTTTCTTTTCTCATCCTAAATAAATTACAGGGTGATAACAAAATTTAAGGATAAATTTTATTGGTTTTCAATGCAATGCAAATTGCATCCAAATGCTTAATGATTTTATGTCAATATGTCATGCTTTTGGAAATTATTTTCCACTTTAATTTCCCTACACGTTCACTAAGGTTTTCATGCATTTATGTTTGTAACTTTGTATATCTTTTGTGACTGGAGCATATTGTAACCATAACAAAGAAAAATAATATAAATATAGACTGAAAAAATTGAAGCCACAACATACACTTCCATAGTATTCTCTTATTGTATTGCATAGGGTTCACTCCATATTTATGATTTCCACTTAATGTGGCTATATTTTAACATTTAAGGTGTCAGGACTCATTGAAAATGGATTCTTCCACTTATCTTTTGTATGTTTCAACAAAGGCCTTCCCAAAGGTTCCAACTTATTTTGAAATCCCTACAAATTGTAGTAGTCTATTTCCTCAAGATTTTATAATTGGGTTTGCTTATTTATGAATTTTAGAGACCCTTTAACATCCAATTTTAAACATATGAAAGGTTGCAAATGAAGGGAAAGAAAACTAGAAAAACATACATGAAAGGAAACACATACATGAAAGAAAATTCAGAAATTGTTACAGTGATCAATACAATTTTTCCTTTGTGCTTTTACCAACCACGAATACATCAAAACCTACAATATTTATACAACAATTCATTTCATTCGGTTTGAACCAACTACAATAGAATAGAAAATTTCAGTTCACAAAATCTAGGATTTGTGGATATTCCTACAGTTTGGTCCTTTATCTTCTTCCTTTGACTTCGATTGTATCTTCATTTGATTTGCTTCCCTTTTGATGATAACTGGAAATCATTTACTCGATCCTAGGAAATTATATTTGGTATTTCCCAATCTAACTATTTCCTTCCATTTCAATTCAGAAGGAATCACATAATCTGTCATTTCTTTCATTAAAATTTCCAATTCAATACAAGTGGAATAAGACATGATGGGTAGAACAAGTTTGAATGTCTTAAACTGATTTAGAATTTCAAAATATGTACTCAGTTTATCAACTAAAGTAGCCCCTTTCAAACCCTCCTCCAGGGTTTCAAATCTGGAGTGGTCCATCCTTGATTGAGTCAAGAGTGCATTATATTCTTCTTGATCCTACAACTTACCTTTACCATCCCAGAATAATAGAAGGCCCTTTATGAACAATTCTTCAAATAAATTCTTGAAATTTTGCGCACTTTATTCCGTATGTATTGCTTTATTCAAAACTAATTTCAAAAGATCATGTTTTGTAATAATCCTTTTGGCCCAGATGATCAGTGAAGTTATGTCCTTTACCCCAATGGTCTGAAGATCTGCAAGAGGAACTAAGTTGAGAAGATTAATGGCATTTTGTTCCCATTCAGATGGCCTTTTGGCTAAAGTCTCATTAAAAACAGTGCATCTATGTCTAGTTATGATTGCTATATTATCTTTATCACTTACAAAATTCAAATTTGATCTAAATTTAGTAGCCTCAACAGCTATAGAATCCCATATGATATGTTTAGCTCCTTGTAGCATACCTTTACCTCTCACTATTGAATCCAACTTATTAATCTTCTCCTGCAAGACTACCTTTTCATTTTGAACTTGGGATATCTTTTCATCCTTTGTTCACACTTCCTTCTCCAGTTTCTCCATGTTTTCCTTTAACCCTTCGATCTCTCCTTCTTTCAAACTGACTTGTGACATATCCTGAACAATGTCTTCAGTGGTTGATCCAGTTCCTGTAGTAGGAGATAAAACCATGACTTTATTTACCAACTCTACCTTTTCTTTAGACCATTCCATCTTTTCCTTTTCCAGTTGCAAAAGCTTAGCCTTATAATCTAGTGCTTCCTTCTGAAATGTTTCTTTTTCCTACTCAAAAGCTACCAATTATGTTGTCTGTGGGTGTTTTGTAGCAGGCATCTTCAACGTTTTCTTCAAACTCTAAATCATTTTATCTTTTTCATCCAATAAATACTTCATACTTTGAGGACCTTCAAACTCAGGCCTTTTATTTTGAGTTTGCCAAGATTTGTTGGTTGCCTTTTCCTGTCTTAGTTGTCCTTCTAATTTTGCAGCTAAGGATGTCATCTTTGAATTTTTCAAATTTAAACTCAAATAATCAGAATAAAAAAAATCATTGGTTGGCTTGTGGAATTTCACTTTATCAGGGGCACTTATATTGTCATATTTGTTTTTAATCTCTGACACTTTATCCTCCTTTGCAACTGCAATATTAAAAGTTTTATTTTCAATATCCCTCACAGTGAACAAGGAAGATTTTAGTTGAGAATTTTTTTCTACTTCAGGGAACAAATCCCTCATTTCACCCAAATCCACATTTCTCTTTTAAACATATTTTTTTTCTAAGTCTTCTCTGGACTGATAAGCTGCATCAGGTGCTTTATCAAAATAATATTTTTGTTTGTGAAAAACTCTTGAGTTGCCTTCAATTTCAAACTGACTTATTTCCTCAATTTATGCAATGTTGGTACCACTTTCCAGAGTGTTCAAATTCAATTGATCTCTGGGTCCTTCATCTTCCAAATCTACAATGTGCTTTGGCTGAAAATTTTTCATCTTCTTTTTAGTAGTTTGTTCAACATCAATATCCATAGTCTTTAAAATGCTTCTTTTGTTGTACACATTGCCTTTGGGAATTTTAATCACCAACTTTTGAGGAGCTTGTTGTGTTTGGTCTTACTGCAATGGTGCTTCCACATCAATACACATTTCCAGATTAGCTAGTTTATCCAAGCCTTCCATATTCTCATGTTCATAATATGGATTTTTATTCATTTATATTCTCTTGGATATGATCTGATGTGGATCATATTTTCTTCCTTGTATTTCTGAAAAGCCAAAGTCTTTGAGTTTTGCTTTAACCTGTGATAAACATGATCTGGACTTAACAACAAAAGGACCAATAACAAAGGGGAATTTCATGTTAGAGGCTCTGTGCAGTTTGATGAATTTCTTTGTCTCGGAGATAATTCTATGTCTGATGAACTCAAGAGAAAAAATCCTAGAAGTTAGGAAAACATGTAACATATAAGGAGACTCATGAAAACCATATACCCAGATCAATGTTGAATGCAGAAAAAGTACCCAGACACCTATTATGTTTTCTGGATTTGGTTGCAGTTGAATCTTCATGTCCTCCAAAACTCTAGGTAAACTTATATTGAAACTCAGAGAATAGATTATTGACATGACCTTGTTGATGAATATGAGCAAAGTGATTATTTTACATTCAGTAGATACAAAACTTTATTTAGGGATTTCTCCATGGTTAATTGCTAAGAAAACCTTTAACAGATATGTATAATATCTGAAATGTCTCAAAGAGTGAAAATTCACTAGCTACTTGTGAGTGGTGTCAGCTAGGAATTTATCAAAATTAATTTGGACTGACTGACCAAACTCTGACTTGAAAAAAATAAAAAATAAACCAAGAATGACTTCAACAACATATTTATCACTATATAGACCTAGGACCTGAATTAACAAGGAACAGACCCATTGAAATTCAATGACTATCATGTTGATACTCATTGGTAAGGACAAACTCTCTGACATTTGTTTAGGTTTAATGATTTGTTGTAGAAATTGACTTTTGAGCTCTGGCTGACATTCTCTGTAAACCCTAATCACTTTTTCTTCGTTGAATGGCTTATAAACAAAGGACAATGCTTCTTGGATATTGAGTGAATTTTGGATTGACATATTATCTATTCTATGCAGGCTTTGAGATCCCTGTTTATTGACAATTACCCTTTCTGAATGGGAATATTTCTCAGCGCACCAGCCTACGAATTCAGGAAATGGGAAAGAAACCTCAACAACATATGAGAAAATGGAGGCCTGGACTGCTTCTAAAAATGGAATACTCTTTCCCTTTATATCAGCCAAGTTGCTTCGAGGCATGGAAATGGGGGACATAGTGATATTAGGGTCAAATACATCTGAATCTTTGTCAATTAGGGATTTCTCATTACTTTCAGGGTCTTGCTATGCTAATGATAATACTATGGGATCCATGGTGATGGGATAAATACCTAGAAATGGGCTTTGATGGTGCAAAGTTGGGTTGCAACAAAAAAATTGTGGCCACGACAGTGTTCCAATGGTCCCCAAGTTTGAAAATAATAAAAAATAAAAATGTTAAATCAACCTTTTATACTTTTCACTTTGCGGAGATGTGGACTGGAAGTTTTGGAACAACCCGCTTGTCATTCTGCAATAAACCCATATCTAACACATACTCCTCAATGGAAACCACGGTTTGGATTGTGGGACCACCCTTCAGAATTATCCCCCACACAACTTCAAATTCCTCAATGCTTCCTAACCGTCGATTCTGATGGATCGTGAGAAAATTTACTAGTGCCTACTCTAATTTATGTCTTCACCAAATTTAGCTGCTTTGTGCCTTTTTTAACCTTCTAGTCAATAAATTTATTTATTTTTTAAAATAGATATATTTTTTCTCTCTTGCAGCCACACAAATTGTAGATAGTCTCTCTTGCGACGCTCTTCCTACATTTTTGTTCTTGTGACGATCATCCTCAGTTTTCTCCCTTGCAATAATCTTCCTTGGTTGTCATTCCTGCAACGATATCCCTCGGGTTTTTTTCTTGCGATGATCGTCCTCAGTCGTCTCTCTTATGATGACTACATAGGTTGTCTCTATTGCGACGACTTCTGTAGGTTCTCTCATGTGACAACCTTCGTAGGTCATCTCTCTTGTGACGTTATTTTAGGTTCCTCGCACATTCGACGGGATATGATGTGATGTTTGAGGGGCCCAAGATTCGTCGCACTCTCCACGACATAACTTCAAAATGGTCATCTCAAAATGACCCAAATTTACTAGTGAGCAACTGGGACATCAGGAAATTGGGGGAAATCCTCCCCTCTCCTAGATAGCCTAGTGATAAAATAAATATCCTCCTCAGTGGGATGGTACCAATGATGAGGACTGACTTTGAATGTATGTCAACAGGCATCCCATTGATGTATCAATTGCACAAGAAAGGTGGAATTGCCCTTCAGGGATGTAGCCTCCACATAGTACTTGAGGAGGCCTACATTCCTCAAGAGGAGTCGTATAGTTGCAGTAATAGGTAGAGGGTACAAATCCCTCTCCCTCTCTCTAGCCTACCACTCCTGAACCATATTGTACTGGTTAACTCTCTAAGTTTGCTCCTCTATGTGCTAATGTCTCTACATAATTAACATATAAATTACATCATCATCAGAAATAAAAACATAACTTTTTTTCAGTAAATGAGGAATTTATTTCAAAATATGCAATCATAAAAAAATAAAAATAAAATAAAAAATAAAAAATTAACCTTCGGTGTGCCTTCTAAACAGTAAAGCACTTCCCACAGTGTGCACACATATCTTATGCACCACATGCACAATGTAATTTATTTTAGGGGTTGCATAGTAATTATCAATGCACTGGTGCGCCCCATTGTATACAACGCACCGCGAAAGCATGGTGCCTCTTTAAAGCGGTTTGTCTAGATACTATGACACCCTGGTGCATTCCATTCATCATGACACACCGCTTAAAATAAACACTCATTTTAAATGGTGCACCGTATCCATGTTTGTGCACCGATCTATTCCGTATAATCCATGCACCAATTGAAAAACACAAAAATGTCCCTGGTGCATAGTTTATTGTGTATGAACTAGTCCATTCACTATAAAGGATGCACATATTGAACAACTATCTATTTTCAATTGTGTGTATATTATTATGAACTCACTGATCCGTTCAATATAAACAACGCATTGTTTAATGGAAACTATATATTTTAGACAATGCGTTGTTTATTAGGAACGCATTGGTGCATTGTTTATAAGTATGCATCGATGTGTTTTGTATTAAGATGCACAAGAGAAAATTAAGTATAGATTTTTGGTGCACCCTATAAAATTTACAGGGTGCACAGCATGCAATGCAAGCCGAACGGCTCGAACACACCGCACGAAAAACAAAATTTGAAAAACAATGAAAATTTAACTCAATTTCACAATTTAATCCGGCAAAAATTCAATGTACAAAGAAATAAAGAATTTGCCTGGACATTTTTTCGTCGAGGAGGCATGGTTGGGATGTAGTGAAAAAAAAACAAATTTCCCCACCGTATGGGAAAATTGGAATCCCATGAACTGAGCACCGAACGGAAACAAGGCAAGCAACAGAAGCATGGATGGCAGTGCGCTTTAGTGGAGCAATGGTGGCACCGGTTCTTGAGAGATTCTTTGCACTGGAAATGGTAAAAATGGTTTTTTACCGCTGATTGTTTTTCCCTATTCTGATGCTTTCTCGTTGAGCACACCGTTGCAAACAGGGCACTGTTATTTTTAAAAAACTCTCTGCAACAGTGCACCAGTATGGAATGCACCGATGTGCCCAAGGGACAATGATGCACCTTTATGTATTTTAAAAGGAAAAATGCAATGATGGTGCACCCATTTTTTGCACACTGGTGCGCCCATTTAGTCTGCACCAGTTCTCGCGAGTGTTTTTTATATGATGTGCACCGTTGTTTTATATATTTTTAAATAACTCTGCAATAGTGCACCATTGTCTATTATCACCAATGCGTTGATTTCTGGTAGTGTATCGATGCGGTATAGACTTATAAATGAACTGTTAAAAAAACTTCTGCTAAAACATCCTCCCGCGTACCTCCACTGGTGACCTCTGCTACCAACAGATTTTTGGGCTATTTTTATAGGTGGATTCTGCAAAAACCTCCATTGTAGGGTATTTTCCTTGTAGTTCCCTTGGGGTCATATCATAAACATTTAACCCTATATATTCCCCCTTTGGGTCATAACATAGTACCTTCTTTCAAAAATATTTGTCCTCAAATCTTTGCAATTAAAGGCTCCACATGTGATGAAACCAAATAATATGATTTTATTATGTTCCTACTTTCTTTTTTCCATTGATGACGATCCATCCATCCAAAACAAATTATTTTTTGTCGTAATCCTTGGTGGCTAGTTGTTTCATTATTTTATTTCCTTTGATTCACTATATTATTATTGAAGCTTCTCCAATTTGTAGTAGATGTTGGTCTATGATAATATTTTGTTGAATAATGGTTTTGTGATGCCATATTCCATGAATATTGATGAGTATTCCATCTTCTTTCTTGATAGTGCTAATATTGATCTTATTTTCTTCCTTGAAATATTTCTTGATAATGAGGGTGTCGATATGCTTTCAAATTTGATGGTTTTCCTTCACTCTGCACATGAATTTCATCTATCATTTTCAGAGACAATGGCATCCCCTATCCTCTTTGCTTGGTCTTTGATTACTCTATCCTTGGAAATAAATCCATCATATTTGGAATATACATCCTCTAGATGAAGTTCAACTTCTTCAAGTATCTTTTGGTGACCTTCTTGAATATTTTCTTCTTTCTCCTTTTGAAGCTACAATGTCACCCCATTTATCAAATTCAGACATCCTTCTTCAATTCTGGATTGCATTTCTGATTTTACCTTATCAATATTTAGGAATTCCTCAACCTTCTTGTAAGTTTATCTTCAAGTCTTTTGGTGGTTTCTTCATCTAATATCATTTCTTTTTCTTGATTTTGAAAATGCTTCTTTGCTTATTTAAATCTCTTAACCTCATCCAATAGTTTTTTTCTATGGTTTCATAATCTACATATTTCTTCATCTTTCTTTTTCAATTCTTCCTTTGACTTCTCCTTTTCCCACTTCCCTTTGCTACTATTTCCTTATTTAAATTTTTAAACCTCCTCAACGAGTGTTTCATTAAGGTATTGTATCTTATATAGCTCGACACCCTTCTTCGTGATATCTTCATTTGTTTCTTTTAACTCATGTTGAATTTTATGCATCTCCTCCATTTTTGTATCATTGATCCATTTATTTGAGAAGAGTTTTTCAAATGCTTCCCATGTGCAGTTCCATCTAGTATCCTTGTCAATACTCATCCACCACTTCCAAGATTCACCCAAAAAAAAAAAAAAAAATTCTGTTGAAAGAGTCCTATCATATTATTTTACCAATCTCAAACATTCCATAGGAATGATTTCATCTTTATCTTCATCTACACTAAAATTAGGCATTTCCATTGATTCTTAATTAAGGTCTAACCACAATAATAAACTTCCAACCTTAGTATATTAAGGATAATGATATTAAATAGTTATAACACTTGTTCCAATGTAATATTCTATGTTTTCTCTTTACAATGGCTTTTGAATCAACTTAATCGAACATCCAAATCAAAAGTTATGATAGTTTTAAGTGAACATACCTTTGAAACCCTTATTTGGAGTATGTTCGTATGGTCGACCTTCCTTCTGATGTATTTATGAAATTTTGTCCCCTATGAGTCTGACATTTTGGCTTGTAACACTCTAAATTTTCTTATCTTCAATTCCATAGGTCTGAACAAAATTGGATGTGACAAGTGCAAGTTATAGTAACTTTCTCAAACCTTACTTATTTTTGGCATTTCTGGGAGAGTGAACTTGTACAAAATGCCACGTGCCCAATATTTATTAAAATATTTTGAAACTTATACCAGAAAAACTATGAATTGTCCTCTTTCCAATGCAATAGGTCTCCTTAATTTGGATCCCCTATAAAGAATATATGATTGCTTTACCTGGAACACTTGTTTGATACTAGTTATAGGACTAGTCAAAAACCCTATCTTCCACATGGTATATCTCCAAAAGTATAATGACATGGAAGCTGAAATTTTCATCAGAGATACCTGGATATGTCTTATAAATAACCTCCAAGTTTCATTGTCTGAATCATCCCATAAAAAATTGTATAACTAAAATTATACGATGACTTGCTCGGAGAAGAAAAACATAGGATCAATGCTCTGATACCAAATGTTATGATTCAAATGCTTAAAATATCATAATGGAACAGAAGTACACACCATGTACAGAAATGTGAGTGTGGATCACAACTCCAATATAGATAAGAGAGATGAGTTACACAATAACTCTTTAAATAATAGGATGACCTCTTCCACATAACCAAATACATTTATACATCACAATTCACCTCCCTCCAATAATGAATACGTTATCTCTATATATACCCATTCACACCTACACATGAGGCCCCTTTACTATTAGGTCATCCCTATTACATATATATTTACATATTACATGTATAGTTAGCCCCATATATGTCCCCCTTGGTGTTATATAATATACATTTAACCCTATGTATTCCCCCTTTTGGTCATAATAGGCACCCATAATGTGTAACAAACATGGTTGTCTGAAATAATTTACTACAAAGTTCTTGAAAGATGGAAATGAAGGTCATTAGAATATGGTGGATCCATGAAGATGGGTAACGATTCTTTGGCACGAAATTTTTTGAGGAGGTGTAGTGAAGGATTTTTAGTCGATACAAAAATTTATTTTAGCCATAAACATGTCACTAACGTTCAACTGAAACTTCTCTCGATCAAAGTTAAATTTAATAGCCAAAACTTTTCAATCAAATGTTATTTTTTAATGTCACTTTATTCCATTGAAACCTAGTAGAATATTTTACTTCAAAGAGTCATTGTCTAAAGAGTGTTTTTATCCCAAAAAAAGCCAAAAGAATATTTTATTCAAACTTTTCTTTTAGTCAAATACATGGTCTATATATAAGAATTGGGGATTCAGTATCCCTACAATTTTTTCTGACACTATTTCATTCTAACCCTACCACCTTTCCTCTCCTATTCACTTGAATTTTTTGTTCTTAGAGTATGCCTCTCTTGTTCACCTTCTCAATTGGTTCTCGAAGGTTGTCTCACCTATTCACCTACTCAGTTGGTTCTCGAAGGCTTCCTCACTTCTTAGAATCCTCGATTGATGCTTGGAGGTTTCTTGGACTATTCGCCTACTAAGTTCATGCTCAAATGTTTCCTCATCTATCCACCCGCTCGATTGATTCTTGAATGCCTAAACCTATCAATGCTTCTAAGAAACTACTCAAACTCTTAGAGATTTTCCTTTTTCCTACTTTCTTGGGCATTTCACCACTCATTATGGTTTTTATCTCCCTTAGCCACTTTTTAAAAAAATATAGTTTTGTAACATACATATTTTATCGACCACATTTTCATAACATTGATTATTCTTTGAGGACACTTGCGTGCAAGTGATCTGGAAAAACATGGTACTTTATGATTATCTGATTTGTTTTATGAGTTAAAATTTATGCTATAATTGAGTATTGAATTTATTGTGTTATTAATATTGATGTATAACATTGACATGTATTATGATGAGGTTTCCTAAGAGTGCAGGAAAACATGAGACGATGAGGATGTTGATGGCATTGATGGAAAACCTTGGACTCTGGATTGAGTCAGGGAGTGGACTATTGACTTTGGTTATGAGTACTTGATTTTATTATGCATGTGTTATGATGATGATTTCAATTATGGATTTCATGTATATGAGTTATTAATATTATTTTTCAGTGGATGCAGGCATGATGACGCTTGCTAATCCGACTCACATATGGAGTAAAGGGTGTTAAAAAAACAGGATCGCAGAGCAATAGAATAAAAAAAAATGCGGAAATAAAACACAAAAGATACACAAATATACGTGGTTCACATAGTGTGGCCTGCGTCCACAAGAGAAATTTTTAGGTCCTTCCTTTTTATTATCCAACAAAATGAATGGATACAACCTACAACACACCCCTTGTAACTTCCTCTTCTTTCTCTCACAGTCTCCTCTCTCAGAATACAATATTTGCAATAATACAAATCCGCAATACTATTCCCTCATAAAAGAGGGTTTGCTTCCAGGAAAAAAAATGCTAACATAAATTCTACTGTCATATCTGCGATATTATATTGAACGGTCCAAATTTACTATGAAATTACAATATACATTTACAAGACAAATTTTCCTTCGAGGGCTTTGCCCCCGGACCCTAAACAGGGGGGAATCCCACCCTGCACCTCCCCCCGCGTGGAGGGGTGTATAGTCTTCATGGGGTATAAACACGGCTGAAAACAAAGACCGTTGAATCATGAAGATAATCATCCTCCACAACCAACAATATCCCACTTAGAGACGGATCACAACAATCCATTGTTGTTGTACCTATTGGACTATGATCCACCTTGGAACTGGAAAATTTCTCATCTTCACCTTAATTCTTGAAGGCCAACTGAAACTGAGTGGGAACTCAGTTTCTCCATGGTTACTACCTTTGTTAACATGTCTGCAGGATTCTGGCTAGTATGTATCTTTTCCAACTTCAAATTTCCATATTCCAAGACAGATCATATCAAATAGTACCTGAGATGTATATTCTTAGTATTTGAATGGAAGGTTGAGTTATTTGCAAGATGAATGACACTCTTGATGTCACAGTACAACCTGTTATTCTCATGTTTCTTTCCCAATTCCTCAATAAACCTTTGTAACCAAATCATCTTTTTATTGGCCTCTATAGAAGCAACATACTCTTCCTATGTTTTTGAAAGTGCAACAACCTTTTGTAGTTTTAAAATCCAACTTATTGTTGTTCCACCTACAGTAAAAACATACCATGTGTTTCTCCTCCTACTATATTTATCACCTGCCATATATGAATCAACATATCTCTATAGAATAGTGTCTGAACCGCCAAAACATAATGCATGAGTATTAGTTCCTCTCAAATACCTGAGAATCCACTTTACTACCTCCCAATGTTCTTTACCTAGATTGTTCATATACCTACTCACAACTCCCACTACATGTAAAATATATGGTCTTGTGAAAACCATCGCATACTTCAAGCTACCAATTGTTGATGAATAAGGGACTCTAGACATGTATTATATCTCCTCATGTGTCTTGGGACACATTTCTTTGGTTAAATTGAAATGGCTGGCTAAAGGTGTACTAACTAGTTTTTCATTTTGCATTCTAAACCTCTCCAACACCTTTTCTATGTACTCACCCTGAGACAATGTCAATTTGCGATTTTTCCTATCTCTTGTTATTCTCATACCAAGGATTTTCTTTGCAGCACCCAAATCCTTCATCACAAATGAATTAACTAATTTCCTCTTGAGCACATTTACATCATTCATATTAGACCCTGCAACAAGCATGTCATCTACATACAATAGCGAGATAATATAGTTTCCATTTTATATCATTTTAAAATAAACACAGTGATCAGAATGACATCTACTATAACCTCGTTCCGTCATAAACCTGTCAAACTTCAAATACTACTACCTTGGAGCTTGATTTAGGCCATACAAGCTCTTCTTCAACTTGCATACCAAATTTTCCTTCCCTTTGACCTCATACCCCTGTGTTTTTTGCATGTAAATCTCTTCATTCAAATCCCCATGGAGAAAAACAAAATTACATCTAAGTGTTCAAGATATAAATCTTCTATTGCCACAAGACTTAAAATAGTCCTAATTGAAGTCATTTTAACAACAGGAGAAAATATTTCATCAAAATCTATATCTTTATTTTGTGCAAACCCCTTTAAAACAAGTCTAGGCTTGTACCAATTTTTTCCTCCATCTTCTTCCTTCAACCTGTAAACCCATTTATTGTGAAATTTTATTTTTCCTGTAGGCAACTGAACCAAGTGCCAAGTCTGGTTATTTACCAAGGAATCCATTTCCTCTTTCACGCCTTGCTCCCACTTCTTTTTAGTGTCTACCTGCATTGCCTCTTCATAACTTTTTGGTTCACCAGAATCAATCAATAATAAATAATACAATGAATGAGAGTATCATTCAGGGGGTCTACTTAACCTGGTAGATATTCTAACAACACTTGCAGAAGTTTGAGGTACATGTTTCTCTTGTTGTTGTACCTTTTGTTTTTTTGGTACCTTTGGAATTTATTTTTCAGTGATCTCATCAAGCACTGTGTATTCTGGTTTTCTTTTTTCTTGTTTCCTTCCTTGCAACTGATCTTTATACATGAACTTCTCATTGAATATGACATCTCTACTCCTAATAATTTTGTGATTTTCATAATCCCATAAGCGATAACCAAAATCATTAACATCATATCCAATAAAGGTACAATTATTGGATTTTGCTTCAAGCTTTGTTCTATTTTATTTATCAATGTGGAAAAATGCTTCACAACCGAAAGTCTTCATAAATGAATAGTTTACCTTTTTACCTGTCCATGCCTCCTCTGGAATTTCACTATCCAAATAGCTTGAAGGTCCTATGTTTATTAATTAAACAACAGTGTCTACAGCATCTACCCAGAACTGTAAGGGAAACACAACATGTAATCTCATACTCCTTGCACGCTCCATGATTCTCCTGTTCATCCTTTCTGACACACCATTTTCTTATGGTGTTCATGGAACTGTCTTCTCTCTAAGAATCTCATGGTATGAACAATAATCATCAAATGCCTTGTTGTAGTATTCACCTCCATTGTCTGATCTAAGACACTTCAACTTTTTTCCTATCTCATTCTCAACCAAATCTTTCCATTTCTTAAGAGTATCAAAAACACCAAGTTAACTGAAGGGACAGAGTGACCTTGACGTAATCAAAACATAAAAATGACAGGGACATGTATTCTTCTCTAAATTTGATTAGAGAGTTTCATTCAGGTAACGCTCTAAATTTCAACAGTAAAAATGTTGAGCTTGCTCGGTATCGACCTAAAGGAACTACTGGATACTAGTAGAGACGCCTATATAGTAGTGTATTTTAAAAAAGGATAGAAGTGACGCATTCTTAGTGTCTACCTTCATTTCATCTTCATAACTTTTTGGTTCACCATAATCAATCAACAATAAATAATACAATGAAGGAGAGTATCGTTCAGGGGGTCTACTTAACCTGGTAGATTTTCTAACAACACTTGTAGAAGTTTGAAGTACCTGTTTCTCATGTTGTTGTACCTTTTGATTTTTTGGTACCTTTGGAATTTCTTTTTCGGTGATCTTATCAAGCACTGTGTATTCTGGTTTTCCTTTTTCTTATTTCCTTCCTTGCAACTGATCTTTATACATGACCTTCTCATTGAATATGACATCTCTACTCCTAATGATTTTTTTATTTTCATAATCCCATAAACAATAACCAAAATCATTAATACCGTATCCAGTAAAGGTACACTTCTTATATTTTGCTTCAAGATTTGTTCTATTTTTTTTATCAATATAGAAAAATGTTTCACAATTGAAAGTCTTCAGAAATGAATAGTTTACATTTTTACCCATCTATGCCTCCTCTGGAATTCCACTATCCAAAGAGCTTGAAGGTCCTATATTTATTAATTAAACAACAGTATCTACAACATTTGCCCAGAACTATAAAGGCAACCCATCGTGTAATCTCATACTCCTTGCACGCTCCATGATTGTCCTGATTATCATTTCTGACACACCATTTTCTTGTGGTTTTCGTAGAACTGTCTTCTCTCTACGAATCCCATGGTATGAATAATAATCATCAAATGCCTTGCTACAATATTCACCTACATTGTTTGATCTGAGACACTTCAACCTTTTTCCTGTCTCATTCTCAATCAAATATTTCAATTTCTTAAAAGTATCAAAAACACCATGTTCACTGAAGAGACAGAGTGACCTTGATGTAATTAAAACATAAAAACGACAGGGACATGTGTTCTTCTCTAAATTCGATTGCATAGTTTCATTCGGGTAAGGCTCTGAATTTCAACAGTTAAAATGTTGAGCTTGCTCGGTATCGACCTGAAGGAACTACTCGATACTGGTAGAGATTCCTATACAGTAGTGTATTTTAAAAAGGGAGAGCAGGGATGCATTCTTAACTAAAGTCTCACCCTGTAGGTGTTAACCATAATAACTCAATGTACATAATTTGTTTTTCCCTTCAGTTAACCTGGTGTCAGATTGGAGTCTTAAATAACGAATTTAATTGTTGTTGATTTTTTTGTTCGTCCTGGCGCATCCCAACAACGCAACACAAACGCTGGTGAATTGTGGATTGAATTCCTGTGTCGTGGGCGAATATCAATGGTGTTCACGATTTTGTAAGTTGCGAGGGTTCGGATTTTAGGGCGTTATGTTTCCTTTCTCTTCTCTATGGATTCCCTTGTGCATTTGATCCCTTATGAACCTTTTAAGCATAACCAGAGTTGTTTGGGCTCTGAACTTGCCTCAGGTACAATTTCAGGCTTGATTGTTCAGGCGCCCACACCCCAGCGAGTTCAATTTTCCCCTCTATGAAATCACACACTTACAGTATTTCGAAATCCATCCTTGCGCCATTTCGCCCTTCTCCATTGCTCGTCCTTTGACAGATATCCTCTTCCTGTTATTGATGAGGTCTTCTCCCGTAGAGTTTCCTTCCAGAGATTTTTCTTTGACAGAGAGAATTAATCATTCTCCCTCTCCCCTGGCGATTTTATGCCTTCAGATTTTTTCCAAGTGCCTGGAATGTGCCCACTTTCCAGTAGAAAATTATTTCCTGCGTTGTCTTGATTCTTCCAGCGCCGAGAGGAAGTCTTCCTGTAGTGAACCTTACTCAGACTGCATTCTCAGCGATTCATTTGCACTCTCTCACCAGGGCTAATTTTTCTCCTACGTTTAGAGGAACACTTCACGTAGCATTCTACCTAGTGTAGTTTTTGTAGCGAATTTCCATGCCCTTGCAATTCGTTTCAACGACTGTCAGCGGATTTCCTAGGCTCTGGAAAATCATTAGCGTCTTCCAGCGAATTACTTGAGTTCCTTGCAACCCTGACTGACTGCTCTTACAATCACGATTTTCCTTTACTAGTTTCCAGCAATTACCCTGGGCTATCTGCAATCGTTCAAAGGATGCCAGCGATCCCTCCTTGCCCGTACTACATACCCTTGCATTTTTAATTAAGACCGAAATTCCTTCCAGGTATTTTCTCCTTGTTAGTTTGCACACCGACTTAGACTGTGCGTCGATCAAGATTGCCTTAAATCTTAGCGTATCAACGAGATCGCTTGTCCACCCTGACTGTAGATTGAAGTAAATTTTCCTCAATTTCCCTTACTTAAGGTTATGACAACTAGTGTTTAATTCCTTAATTGAAATTAAATATGGATTAGCCTTCTTAGTCCCATGATGGTTTGGTGATTGATTGATTTTCAATTTTCGATTGATTGATTGATTTTCCCTTAAGTTCTTTTAGATGGGCATATTTTAGGAGTAACTGTGTGTAGCCCACCTTTTTCAATAAAACGAACTCATTTTAACAATACATTTCCTTTTAGGTGTGGGAACTCATGAGTTTATACATCCTAGTTTGGTTGTTTAGTTCCTTACTTATATTGACTCTTAATTGTTGGAGAATTTATTCTTGTAAGTGGACTCATATAACCCTTTTAGAACAAGCAAGGGAAACTTTAGGGGAACATATATTACACCACATTTTATTACACCATGATGTAATGGTTATTGACATCCTACTTAGTGTGAATTGTAATAACTCCTTGTACATGGCTTAAGACGATCACCTTGACTTATCATCACATATATTAAAGTTGGAAAATCATGATCTTGTATGAAATAAAGTAAATGTTTTTATTTTAATGACGTTAATAGATTATATTAATAGTTCAATATTAATGTCTTTATTAGATGAACATGGTTAGAATTAGATCTCTTCTCACACTAAGTTTATATTTCTCTTACGATTCTCTCTACTCTTTATGTAATTTCATCTTACCCACTCACTTCCATTATAGCTCGAAGATCTCTAAGTATGATAGAATATCATGTTTCCTCTTGATTAAGTGATTATTATGTGAGAAGGATGATCTAGTTATTGTGGTTTATCTTGAATTGCTTCATGTTGGTAATTGTGTCAATTGAAGTGATGTATGATTGGTTATAAGATTAGATTTATTTTCCGCCATGAAACAAAATTGATGATTACTCTTGCGCCATGAAAACAAAGTTGATGATTTCTCTTGCGCCATGAAATTAAAGTTGATGTATGATGGATTAAATAATATATTTTCTTGTGCCATTAAAATGACGTTGATGTAAGATTGATTGAGTAATTAGATTCTCTTGCGCCATGAATAATGTTGATGTATGATTGATAAATCTAGACTAGAGTATGAGTTGTGATTGATTAAGGGAGATAGACACCTCCTTGTTCCTTAGAACAGACGCTGGCCCTAAAACCTTAAGTGGTCAAAATAAATCGGATGAATCCCGGGCTTGAGCATTGCTTATGTGTCCTGGAGATCCTAACCATGCAAGATAGGTTGGGCGGGTAGTTATTTAATATTTCAATAACATGGTTGATCATTATTTATATTTTGCTTCAATTGATTTTGATGTGTTGAACTACGTCCCTATTTGTGTTTATGTGTTGATCATGTGTCGCTAATATTATCATGTTAATGCATTAGCTTTATGTCGTCACTAATTACGATAATGTGTCACTTTTAATGCTATCAAATTATGTTGCGATGATTTAAATCCCATTACGAAAAAAAATATATACTTCCCTTTTATACACAACTATTATACACAACTATTCGTTATCATAACAGAGGAACGTTACACTTTATGACTAATGTGAATTGAATATAAACTTCAACAATCTTCATTATATGACATATGTTAGTATGTATACGGATAATATAAATTAGTTGAGTAAATGTGGAAACAGATCTTTCTTCCTTATAAAAATTACTTAATTTGGTTTATAAGAATTGAATGTAAAGACTTAAATAAAAAGGAGAAAGTACATTATTATTAATATGAATGAGCTTAGAATATATATATATATATATATATATATATATATATATATATATATATATATATATATATATATATATAAAATAAATTATTTAAATAAAGGTGGAAAAAGATCTTTGTTCCTTATAAGAATTACTTATTTGGTTTATAAGAATTAAATGTGAAAAGTTAAATAAAAAGAAAGAGAAAGTATATTATTATTAACATGAATGAGCTTAGAACCTCTATATATAATGCCTTCAAATTTAGTTGATAAAGAATGAGTATAATATTCATATATTAGATGAGTGATGCCTTCAAATTTAGTTGATAATTTATTGTTAAGAATCAGTATGATATTCATTTATTGTGACTTATTATACATTCATTCAATTATACTATGTTATCATGTCATATATACTTCTTTTCATTACTTTATACTTAATTTATTTAAATAATGTTGAATTAGTAATCAAGTAAGAGTATAGGACTAAAAGGAATGGTTAGTATCGTTATGTTATCATGTCATATATACTTATTTTAATTACTTAATTTATTTAAATAATGTTGAATTAGTAATCAAGTAGGATTGTAAGACTAAAAGGAATGGTTAGTATTTTTGTTAAATTTCTCATTTATATATTATAGTTTATTTATTTATGTTGATTCGTATTAAAGTATGATTTAAGGGATAATGTTATATTAGAGTTATAAATTATTAGTGATCACTTTATTGGAATGATAACATTGTTCAAATCTTACAATGTAAAGGTAATAGAATTGTTTAAATTAGTGGGATGATGAATTTTAATTGTTAAGGGTTTTGTTTAATGTTATGATATTGGATGGAAAAAAAAATTGAACTAATAAAATTGCAATTCAATTATTATGATATTGATGACAAAATTGTTAAGTTTTTAATTGGATCATATGTATATTTGAAGAATCATCTTATCATTGAATAGTTATGTGTTATATTATAGTTAGGCTATGTTATCTAAGCATGTATTAGATGAATTTCTATTAAAACTTATTGAACCAATCTATTATGCTATTATTTTTAATCATGAATTACAATGAAAGATGTTTAAATGATTAAATTCAAGTAACAAAAAAAAAATCACTTAATTTGACGTAGTGAAGTTCGGGTGTTACATATGGTATCAGAGCAGGGTTCTACTCTGTGAAAAGGGACTCGTTACGACTTCCAATACATTATGTTTAAATTTAAGATATTACTAATAAAAATTAAATTTGTTTTTATGACGGGTATCATGGTTAAAGGATGGAGGATGAGTAGAAATCGGGGTGTGGAAGGAAGAGTTATGCCTCCTCAAAGTACATCTACACCCGAGGAGTCTGCTCCACAAGGAGAAAATCATATTATCGAGCAGGAGCATGTTGTAGTGGCCAATGTCATGGGTATGATGAGGTCTTTTCAAAGGATGTTAGAGGCACTGATAAATTGCCTTGATCATGATAAGGGCAGGGAATATGTACCCAATGATGGTTTGCAATGCCCTCCTGTAGTTAGTGGTCATGTTCATAGAGAACTCGAGAAGGTAAAATTTCCCGAGTTTTGTGGTTCCACAGACGGTTTAGCCACCAAAGCTTGATTGGAGAATATGGAGATGTGTTTTGCATTGCACTATTATACCTCCAACATGAAGGTTCCTATGGCAGTTTTTCAGCTAAAGGGGAGTGCACTTCTTTGGTGGAAGACAATCTTACCACAGTTGAATATGTCCATTAAAGATATGTCTTGGGAATTGTTCAAGTGATTCCAAGAGAGGTACCTATCTAATGAGTTGATTGAGCGTCAGCTTAATCAATTCAATGCTTTACAATAGGGAAGTCATACAGTACCTGAGTATGAGGATAGATTTATGCAATTGCTCAGATATGCTCCGCACCTAAACACTAAAAAGGTAAAGGTGAATAAGTTTGTGTTTTTGTCTCAACTACAACATTCATGCTAAGATGAGGATTTTGTATGCCTCGAAATTTGCACGATGCAGTAAAGAAATATTTTATCCCAGAGGAGGAATTGAAAAGTGGAGGTCAGAGTAGGAATCCTTCCAAAAAGACAGGACAAAATCCACTAAGAGCGTCGCAGCAGCAGACACTCGTTAGACACACTTTTGGGCACCGTGATACACCCAAAGGACTGGTATTTTCCACACCATGCAAATATGCTACCAATCAAAGGAATTTATATAGAGCACCACCATAGTAGCAACCACATTGTCCTCAGCAACAGTAGTAGTATAGATATGTTCCGCAGAACAGATTAGGGCCTCAAAACCCTAGACCAACAGATTATTCCTCTGGAACTAAGAGCACCTGCCCTAAGAACGAAAGTTAGACTTGTGGAGAACCCCACTATCAGAGATATTTCCCTATTGAAAAGGTGAGAGATAATGGATCAACAAGATAGACGAATATAGGATATTTGGGCAAGTCCCATAGAATTCATGCAGCGGTGAATAAGCGCCAGGATGAGCATTAATATACAGTGCTCGAGACTTTGGGTATGATATCATATCAACAATTTAATGTTTTGATAGATCCATGAGCTAATGAGATTTTCATCTCTAGTGTTGCGCTCAAAAGAATTAAGGTGAAGGTAGTCGAACGAGATGAGTTTAGATATGTATAATTGGCATCAAGAGCCAAGAAAAAAGTTGGAGGGAAGGTTAAAGATTGTAGTATTAATTTGGGTGATTTCATCACAAATGTAAACTTTTTTGTCATAGCCTTGGGATCCTACGACATTGTGATTGGAATGGACTGGTTATAATCACATGACGTGGTACTTAGTTGTAAGACAAAAATATTAAGCTTAATTTATGATTTGGGACAGAATAGAGTAATTGTAGGAAGAAACCAAGTGTCACTAATATTTATTACTTCCTTACAATTGAAGAAGAATATTTTCAAGGGATGTCAGTTGTATGCCATTTTATCTCTTAACAAAAAGGGTGATGTGGAAAGATTGGAAGACTTTCTAGTAGTATCAAAGTTTGCTCATGTTTTTCCTATGGAACTACCAGGTATACCACCGAAAAGAGAATTGGAATTTACTATAGATCTAAAACTTAGAACATAACCAATTTCTAGAATTCCATATAGGATGTCAGCACCTTAATTTCAAGAGTTAAAGATGTGTTGACGCCCAAAAAGCACAACATGGAATCTGTGCATGCAAATGGGTTGCAACGCATCATTACTTATATATATTTAATAATATACTAAACAAGTGGGGACCCCGTTATGAGAATAATGACGAAAGACGATTTTATTTGATTGCCCTCATGACTACCTTGCAAAATTGATTCTACGGTTTGGGAATAAACCCAAATATTCAAAACTGTTTTCCATGTGAAATGGACGAATGATGGGTGTATTGGAAATTTAATTTTAAAAAGAAAGGAAAGGGGAAAAGTGTTTGTTTTAATAAGCATCATGTTTTATTCTTGCTACACATATATTTTGACTTGTTGATTCAAACTCCAAGCATGAGCCACATATAGTTATGGTGTATTGCACTTATAGTATACTTGTTATTATCATGGACAATTGATAAGTTTTATAAGGTGGAAATCCTTCACTAGAAAGGAATGTGGGACATGACATGTTTTGGTGCTAAGTTTTGAGTATACATATAAAAATTATGAGCTTAATGTAGGGAGGCAAATTCAATTTTTGGATTGAAGTTTTATGTGGAAAGCATAGTGGACTATGTGTTGGAAGTATTGAGTGTGCTCGTACTTGGCTCTAGTTGATGGAAATTAATGTAGGAAATGATGTGAAATTACTGCACTTCGCTCTAACCCTACCTCGAGGTCCCCACCCTTACTTATTTTGCGCTTGCATTGGTTTCTTTCATTGGTGTTGCCTCCATGTTTCTAGGCTTTGGGAAGAATAGTGGTGCTTGTTGGTTTTTTGGAATTCCTCTTAGAGGTATGTTGGCTCTTACCTCTCCATTCATGAACTGTAGCTCCTCTCTGAATAAAATCATGATGTTGGCTCCTAGATTTTCTTACAGACTGTGTTTTCTTTCTGAATTTTATAATGGATGTGTGTGGGTATCACGGTTGTGCAAATTGAATTTGAATGGAGGTTCCTCTCTTTTGGAATTTAAATTTTTCAAGTTGAAATAGTATTCAAAATTCCTTTATGTTTGGATTATGTGATTGTGTTACACCCAGAATGAATTTTTCTTCTATTGCTATGATTGTTGGCAAATAATTATGGCAAGTATTTTTTGGTTTCACTCATCTCTAGTGATTAAAATTCGAGGGTTTTTCTTTGAGAAACAAAAGAACAGTTCGTTTTTTTCTTGCATAACGTCATACCCTTTACCCAATCTTTGCAAGACTTGCATCTCCTTCAAATTATATTTCAAATCTTTGTGAATAGATAAGAGTATTTGCCTTGTGGCCACCATATTAGGTCTGCAGAAAGTCTTTTGTGGAAATAAATGGTTAAATGGTTTTTTTTCAAATACCTTATGAATGTTTCTCCTTTGCGTGCCCAAACCTCGGTTCTTTTATCTTGTGTATGGAAATTAGTAGATTCGAACTCTGGTCTTGATGTATGTTATAGTGATTAACCCAACAGTGGGAAATACGGGTTATATGCATGAAGTCTTGGCTCGTTTTTTATTTATCCAAGGGGGTTTAGTCGATTTTGAAGTTATATGATGTTAAAATAAAATGATGAGTACTAGTTTCATATGAGGTTTCGAACCCAGTCTATTTACACAACAAGTATTGAAGGTTGTGATACAAGTGTTGTATAGTGAAAGGTTTATGTCTTTATGTTGTGTTCTCAGCCTCACATTCGCGCTTGATGTAGTCTAGTTTTAATTGTTTTGAATGACTCTATTAACAGCCTCTTATTAAAGATCTACTAATAAAAAAAAAGGAAGGGAAAATTGAAGTTTTAAAATTTTGACAGTCCCGAAACTTTCCTAGGGTTTTATATTGGGTACTATAAAAATTGTTGTGTCTTGGATTTGAATTATTAACAGAGAAAATTTTTGGCAATTGATGGTGATGATGATTTTCAATAGATACTATTGCATATAATAGAACAGTAATCAACGTTTCCCTTTCATTACCTCACTTTTCTCTCATTATATGCCCAGTGCCTTCCCAAATACATTTAAAACATCATTTGTTCTATTATTATGAACTTAATTTTTTGAAAAGAGAAATGATTAATAACAAAAGAAAAGGCTAGTTGATGACTGGTGTTGGAAGTTTGGATATGGATACATTTGGGTTACTTATGCATTTTCTTGAACAATATTCATTGGTCGCTTCCCATCCATGCTACCATTTTTCACTCATAATCCCCTCATATTCCCAATAGACCTACCACTCCCTATTCAAATGGCAATTGATTGTTGATTTTTAAGGTCTTGATGGATGGATTGCATGTGCTTTTGTGGTGAATGATAAATCCAACCTTTTGATTTTATTTAGGTAGAGTATTGATGCATGGATTTTTAATATTTTTTCATAACATAATTGGAATATTGTTTCAAGATGAGTTTCTTTAGCAGGGGCAGCAATGGTAGACGTGCTAATAGAGGTAGGGGAAATAATTGGGAAAGAGGCCATAGAAGGCCATGGTTTTCGATACATTTTAACGTTGATCCACGGGAACTAAATCATCTCTTTCAAGTTGGGTTCTTCAAACTAGTTGGCAATGGGATTCTCCAGCCTGATTGAGAGGCCTCCTTTCTAGCCACATCAAAACTTTTTTGGTATCTGTGTTCCCCCTCACGTTTCTATGTAGCCAGAACCACCTGCCAATTATGGTTGGAAAGAGATCATCCATCAGCCTGTTGCACATCATAATGGTTGGCCTACAGTATCGTTGTCATTACCTCCTCCTCCACCACCACTCAATCCAAATTCCCAAGATGATCACATTGTTTCACCTATCCAGTCCTCACATGAAAGAACAAGGCTCAAGACCGCCATGCCCAAACCAAAGATTGATAAAGGAAAAAAAGTGGCCAATTCCCCTAATTCTTCCAAAAATTCCTCTAAATCGGTTTCCTCCCGTCTTCATATCAAAGACAATTTCTCCCATGTCATCAACGAGATCCATCCTCAAGGTTCCAATCATCCTAAAGCTACAATAAAAAGATCAAAAGAGGGAAGCAGTGAAAAGAGGCCAAATGCCTCTCACAACAAATATGGGTTTTAATGGATTAATGTTATTTTCTATTGAGGACAGTCATTTTATTTTGACAATGTTTTGGACAGCAAATACATATCTAGAGAGTTATTTGGACAACATGGATATAATTCCATTTTTGGATATAGTCATGTTATATTTTGTCGATATTAAAATATTTGATCATTTATATGAGAATGGGAGTTACAAGGATGTTTGAATCAAATGTTTGGGGTTTTATACTTCATGTTTTGATGATTATTAAAATAAATTTAAAATGAGAGTCACAAAGGGGTCCCACCTATTTAGTTATTATTTAAGTAGACCCTTATTTATATATATTATTATTTATCTGTCTCAACTAATTAGTTAAGCTAATTAAGCTTAACTAAAGAAAGGTTTTTGAACTACAATAACTTATTGAAAAAGAATAAAAGCTCAATCAAATGAAAAGACAAGGGGGAGAATGGAAGGAGAACTTATGATATAAGGTGTGTTTTTTAATTGTGAGATATTTTCATTCTTCATTCATTTTAAGTTTACTAGAAGGATTAACCATACTGATGACAACAGGGTCTTATTGAAGGCAACAAAATTCAAATCTGAATCATATCTTTCAGCAGCTTGTCTTTTAAGGTGTATGATTTATCTTTGGAAATATCTGTGTTCTTGTTTGTTTATGAATTAAATTTTATGACTGATAAAGAATATTTTGCAGAGTCAAGTGACATTATTTTGTGGCAAGTTGATCCAGATCTTTAGTTTCAATTTTCTTTTGTTGTCGGAGTAATTTTGTATGGTTCCCATCAGAGGATTCTAAATCTAGCTTTGGTCCCTACCCCCGTAGGGGTTTGTAAAGAGAATTCATCTTTATATCTCAAAATAAAATAAATATAAAAATTACATTTTTTATTTCTGTCTCACATGTGTATTTTGATGCTTTGGTTCAGATTTTTATTTAAACCTTGTCTCTTATCCATGTACATACTTATGTAATTCCTTTCTTATTTTATTTCTTTTGAATAGTTACATATAACATATAGAAAATTATCCTTGGCCCCTCATATTTAATACCTATGGATTAAGTGATTGTTTTTTTTGTTTTTTCTTAAGGCTATAAACCTCGGGTGGCATTCCCAACTATCTTGCCTTAGCCTAAAAAGATCTGAAAATGCTTGAGTAATGTTCCTCATACCTTTTCCTCAACAAGATGCAATTGAAAGAGTTATTATATTTGGTGCTTATACATCCAAGTGTATCATTGTGGGGTGCACCAGTAACTTTTGTAACAAAGAAGGACAGGTCATGGAGGCTTTTCATTGACTATTGACAATTGAACAAAACCATGATCAAGAATCGGTACTTGTTACCAAGAATTGATGACTTATTTGATCAAATGAAGGGGGTGGCGGTGTTTTCAAAGATATATTTGAGGTCGGGATATCACCAGTTGAGAATAAAAGAGGAATACATCCCTAAACCCATGGTTAAAACAAGATTTGGAAATTATGAATTTATTGTATTACCATTTGGATTGACAAATGCCTCTGGTGTATTCATGAGTTTAATGAATAGGGTATTCTATAAATAGTTGGACAAGTTCGTACAAGTATTTATAAAATACATATTAATTTACTCTTAGACAAAAGGGGAGCACGATGAACATCTGAGATTAGTTTTGCAGTGTTTAAGAGAAAACAAGTTGTATGGAAAGTTGTCAAAATGTACTTTTTATCAGACGAAGATTCACTATTTGGGATACATTATCTCTGGAGAAGGTATCATTATGGATCAAGTGAAGGTAGAGGCTATAATGGAATGGACAACAACGAAAAATGTGAAAGAGGTACATAGTTTTATGGGATTAGCAGGTTATTATCGATGCTTCGTCGAAGGTTATTCAAAAATAGCAAATCCAATTACGAAATTGCAAAAGAAAAATAAGAAATTTGTATGGTCATAGAAATGCGCTGAAGTATTTCAGAAGCTTAAGGTATTATTAACAACAACATCGATATTAAAATTCGCTGATATGGACAAGGAATTCATAGTTTGCACTGACACATCCAAGGAAGGATTGGGTGGAGTACTAATGCAAGAAGGTTGAGTTATCGCATATATTTCAAGGAAATCAAGAAGACATGAAGATAATTACGCAACACATGATTTGGAAATATTAGCGATTGTTTATTCCTTACAGGTTTGGAGACACTACCTTATTGGACACAAATTTGAGTTGAAAACTAATCATAGTGGATTGCAACACATTTTTACACAGAGTGACTTGAACGCACGACAAAGACATTGGTTAGAAATTTTAAGTGAATATGATTTTGAAATCACTTACATTAAAGGAACAGTTAACAAAGTAGAAAATATGTTGAGTCGAAGACCACACATTTTCTCAATAATACCACTAAAGACAAACCTTCAGGAAAATATTTTATCATTACATATTGATGACGACTGGTACAAGGAAGTAAAAAAAAAATATCGGACAAGATACCATGACGATACCTAGATATGAGGGTTACTCTTTGGACAGTGATGGGATATTAAGATATAATGGCAGAATTTATGTACCACCAAATGTCGAAATGAAAAATTTAATTTTGAACGAAGCTCATCGAGCAATGTATATGGCTCATCCAGGAGTCACGAAAATGAAGGTGGATCTTAAACCATTATTCTATTGGAAGGGAATTAAATATGATATAGTTAACTATGTGGTGATATGTCTTGAATGTCAGCAAGTGAAGGTTGAACATAGACATCCATCGAGATTATTACAGCCACATGTGATTCCTAAATCAAAATGGGAAGTCATATCAATGGATTTTATTGTTGGATTGCCATTGACGGCAAGGAGACACAATTATATTTTCATAGTTGTCGACACTTTGATGAAAAGTGTGAATTTTATTTCAGTTCGTATGAAATATCAAGCACCTAACACAGCTAGAAGTTTTGTTAATGAAATTGTAAGATTGCATGGTGTACCAAAGGAATATAATATCTGATTGAGGATTGGTATTCATTGGACATTTTTGGACTAGTTTTCAAGAGGCTTTGGGCACACAATTAAATTTTAGTACAACATATCACCCTGAAATCGATGGACAAACGAAAATAAAAAAATCAAATTCTAGAATATATGCTTCAAATGTATGTGATGGATCAACAGAAATCATGGGAAGAATTTTTACCATTGGTAGAATTTGTGTATAATAACAGCTACCAGAGTTCAATAAGGATGGCACCTTTTGAGTTTCTTTAAGGACGATGATGTAAGACCCCTTTGAGTTGGGATCAACTAGAAGATAGGGTCCTGGTGGGACCAAAGGTGATTCAGAAAATGGAAGATCATATGCAAACCATAAAGAAAAGGATTAAGGAAGAACCAGATTGACAAAAGAGTTATGCATATGCACATCGCATTGACCATAGTTATGAGGTTGGTGATAAAGTTTTTTTGCGGGTGAAATCACATAAGAGTTTGATTAAGTTTGGAAAGGGCACTAAAATCTCTCTGAGGTTTGTGGGACCTTTCGAAGTCATAGAAAGGAAAAGACCCTTGGCTTACCAACTAGCCTTACCTAATTATTTGAGGCGTATGCACGATGTGTTTCATGTTTCAGTTTTACGTCATTATATTTCAGATCTGTCACATGTTATTGATTTGAGTTCATTGCAGGTATCGGACGAGGGTTCTCTCATAGCGGAGTCATTCTGCATACTGGACCATCGCACTCGACAGCTACAACATCAATTAGTCAATCAAGTCAAGGTCCAGTGGGACAACTATAGTCCACATTCTTCCACCTGGGAGGATGCACATGAGATGCGTCAGCGATTTTCATACTGATTTTTAAAGTTTGATATATAGATTTGTAGCAGCTATATTATTGTTTTCATTGTTAGATTGTACAAACTTTGAGACAAAGTTTAAAACAAGAGGGGGTGTATGTAACATACAGATTTTATTGACCACATTTTCATAACACTTATTATTCTTTGAGGACACTTGTGTGCAAGTGATCTCGCTAAAAATGGTACTTTATGATTATCTGATTTGGTTTATGAGTTCAAATTTATGCTATAATTGAGTATTGAATTTATTATGTTATTAATATTGATGTATATAATTAACATGTATTATGATGAGGTTTCCCAAGTGTGTAGGAAAACATCAGACGATGAGTATATTTATGGCATCGATGGAAAACCTTGGAATCTGGATTGTGTCAATGAGTGGATTGTTGACTTTGCTTATGAGTACTTGATCTTATTACGCCTGTGTTATGATGATTATTTTAGTTATGGATTTCATGTATATGAGTTATTAATATTATTTTTCAGTAGATGCAGGCATGATGATGCTTGCTAATCCGACTCAAATATGGAGTAAAGGGGTCATACACAAATATCAGACAGATTAGGGAGAGGTGTGGCAGCATCCCTCTCACGGCTTAATATCACTCTCGTTGTGACCTGAACAAAAGGTTAATGACTACATTGTTCCTGAAAGGTTCACAATGTCATGAGGGAAGACTGAGACAGTCACTCACATGGATTTATGAGGGGCACGCAATAAGGAAGATTCTTTATTCTTCAGTAATCCCTTAGTCTCACACAAGGTCGACAAGTGGATTATTGACTCCAAGCGTCAACAACTTCCAAACTAAGTCAACATGGCGAGTGACACCTTAGAGATTGTAGGTGCGTCTTGAAGGGCATGCCACGGGTTAATCTAAAATGAAACTAAGAAAATGAAGCGTCAAGAGAAGTTAATAAAAATCTAGAAGACCTTAGAGAATAAAACAAATACTTATAACTCATAGAAAAAGAGAATATAAATTTATACAAATTTAGTAAATCGGAAACATGTTAAAGTCTAAGTCTAATTGTTTATGCCTAAATAATTTTATAGTAATGGGTCTAAGGAAAATTTAGACTAAATAAAATATAGAATAGGGAGAAGAAAATGTAAGACATGTGCATAATGTGTACATGAATTTAATAAAAAGAATTATTAAATTAAAAGAAATCATTTCATGAGGAAGTGTGGTGTCAACTTAGAGTTAGAATCCCAAGTCTAACTAGACTCTAAATCCTAACTAAAAGAAGAATATTAATCAAAATTCAAGTGTAAATTAGTTAGGAGACACAATAAAGGAGAAATTGGGGAATTAGGGGACAACTAGGAGAAAATCTAGGAACTAATTGAGGAGGTGAGGAAAAATTCAAAATTTATTTAATTAAAAGAAATTAAAACATGTGCAACTTGAGGGAAGTGTGACATGTGTTGAGGGTGAATAATATCTATTTTAATTATAAAAAAATTATCTAATTATGCATGAATTCACAATTTTTCTTATAAAAAGAAGGGAGAGGAAAGAGTAACCCACCCTATTGTTGAGTGACTGAAATGTTGTCAATTTTTTATATGACTAGTTTACTTATGTGAGTTGGGCTGCAAGCTTTGCATAAGAGGTGGAAGTCTCTACTTTCCAGGGAGAGCTTGAGCTAGATAATAATTTTAATTTCTGTGTGTGACCCCTTTGCGACTCCGGAGGCTGGGAGGCTAAGAGGGAAGAAGACTACCTATATCATTAGATGGGAGGTACCAGTGAAGTCGTATTGATTATCATTTGAAGAAAGGACATAGCGCAAGTTCCCAAGTTGGAGATCATCCTCATATATTATCATGCTTCTAGTCACGGCATTCGTAGTGTGTTAATATCCAAAGTACAATATCGATTCCAACAACGTGGTGCAGTAATCGGTGACCATGTCACGAAGATACAAAAGTTGTTCAACCCTTCGGCAATGGTAACCCTCATTTTGTATAGAATATCTCTATTCTAGTTTTTAAATCTTATCTTTGTAATTATGTCTTTGGTTTCCAAAAGATCTTGAAAATCATTATTTCTGAAGATTCCATCATTGTTGTAGCTATATAAATTGATGGTTATATTCTGTAACAATTTTATTCGAATGGTTGTCCTATAGTAAGGAATTTACATGGAAATTTTGTGTTAGAAACTGTCAACATTTGGGATTTTTCCTTGTACTGGTCTATTTGACTGTGATTAATTATTAAACTGGTAATACTATACGCATTTGAAGAACAGTCTTGTATTGCAATACAACTAGTTACCTCTGCAATCCATATTATCATGGAAGTCCCTGAGGTTGAAATCGCTATATATACTACCTATGTTTTCCACGCAATCACGACTGAAATAAACTATAACTTAATCTTCGTAGAAGCTTAATAACTGACCAATCCTGTAATCAAACCCTAAAATGGATATCTAAATTATATAGAAACCAAACCCTATAATGGTTATCTAAATTATATAGAAAGATTATTAGTCCCTGTCGTAGGCATAGAGGGACTATAGCGATCGATAATGTGTTGACTACATATTAGTTTGTCCTTTGACCCGAAATATTTGCACAATACCTATTGTTGGAGCTATGGAATTAAAATCACATAACATATATGTACTTCTTTGATTGGATAAGAGATTGGAGGTCTTATTGCTAGCTTCGTTATTCCCAATGTACTATATGGCAACATATCCAAAGTTTTTCTCGTAGATAGTATTTTTTAATCATATATTTTTCCTCTATATTGGTTGAAGGTCAATTGATGCTAGAATTAATTCAAATTTTTGTATTAGCATTTTATGCTAGCTGAATATATCCGTAGGTTATGATGTGTACTAAGCATATTGAAATGTTTTGATATCCAAGCTTTGTAGTGATTGAGAATTCCAAAGTGTATAGCGTCTTTGGCAGATGTATATTTGTTGAAATGTATTGACACTTATTCCAAGATGCCTCAATAGGCCTAACAACGTAAATGTTTACATGACGTGACGTCCTCCAACACCCCTAATAGCTTAAATGTTTGCATACCACGAGGTCCTTAGACAGCCTGACAATCTTAAATGTTTATGTAAATATGCTTCTCGGAGTACATTTTTCCTCGAAATTTTCTATATAGTTACAGTGAATTTGCACAGTCTTGTTTGTCCACTGCCAGTTCAATAGCCATTGTATGTTTCATCATTGTTCTACCATTGAAGCTAGATACATTGTTTACTGGTTTGGTGAGTGCTTCTTCTTCGCTAGTTTCTCGGTTGCTTGTTGTTGTTGTTTCACTTGTGATTCGACCTGTGCTTCTGCATTTCATTGTTTCAGAGTAAGTTTGGATGCCATAGTTTCATTTTGTATTCCTTGTTTGTTGTTCAATGTTTGTAGTTTGCAAGTAGAATGTTTGCTTATTTGCAGTCACATGTTCCTTGTATGTTTTCGGTTCCTTTTGTGCTTGGGGTGTAGTTTCGTAATCGTTGGAGATACATATATATTGTTCATTGGCTTGGTGGTTCTTTTTGGTTCATTGGTTCATGGGTTGTTGGTTTTGTTTGTTTTCCTGGGGTTTGCGCTTTGGGGCCCTGGGGGTGCAGTTCAGCTTGTTGGTGCTTTCTCGCTGGTTTGGTCCTTGCTATTTTCTTTTGTTTGATTTAGCCTTGTAGGGTTGGGGTGCAGTGGCGATTGTTGGAGATTTTCTTTTTTCTTTTTTTTTGGATTGTTATTGTTTGTTTGGGGCGCTTTATGGTGTTCAACGCCTACACCCACGAGTTGACATGCAATTGTGTTATTTGCCATGTTTTTCAAGGCCGATATCTATTATTCTGTGAGATTTTGTTGCTGCTCCAGTCCTGCCATGAAATAAAATAGTTGGATGCAAAATTATGCGAGGATTGCATGTGAAGTTACAATATCCGTTATTTTTTTGTTGGAATAAAGAATATGTATGCAGGCTGCATTTATAAACCATGTATGGTCAGATGTGTAGATGTGAAATTGCATATTCCTTTTCCTCTACATAGACTGGTGTGTGCACGATACAATTTGTGTTGTGCTTGAGATATGATATGTGCAACAAAGATTCTGCAAGATTATATTTTCATGTTTGGAAGCATGTCTGGGTAGTTTGCCATGGAAAAATGAGAACTTGTATCGTGGGCACAGTAGTTTGTGTAGAGGATAAATAACATGGTTAAAGGGAATATCTGGATAAATTGCCATGGAAAACCAGAAATCGTTTAGTCGCAGCCATGCAATTGCATGATATTTTGTCGCTTGTAATATATTTTGGGCAGGGAAAAAAAATCTACACGTTTACAGCCATGGATAGAGAAGCTCAAAGGTTCATGTTTCTTCCTTTCTAGACTGTTCGTTGAGTTAGTTTTGTTGTATGTAAATATTGCATGTTCTCTGGTGAATACTAGCTTCCATTGATGTTCATTGAAATTTGTGCGTTCCCACATTGAAACAAACAGAGTAGCTGGCGAAAAGGAGGGAGTCTTGACTGCAGTGGATGAAGAGGATATAGAAAGGTGCATGCTTGTACTGTTGTTTCATATTGCGTTGTTTTGTATTTCATTTATGGTCTTTATATATGTTAAACTAGTTGTGTGCCTTCCTATATGGTAAGTTATCTTGGTTACATGTGTCATACTAAGCTAGTTCATGTTCGTTGTGTTTGCACTGCATTGTTGCATTTAAACAAACAGAATGGATGGACATGACGAAGGACTCTTTGGCGGGTAAATAGACCTGTTTATTTTTCTTTTAGATGTATTTCTTCATTCTAACTTGCCTTTGTGTCCATTGCATCTTCGGCATTATTTCCTTGGAAAAAACAGGTTGCTTGGACAGGGAGATGACTTATTTTGTGCAACAACAGAGGATTTCGTGGTACAATCTTCTAAAAGGTATACCAAGTGTGCTAGTAAATTAAATATACAAACCGGGTGGGGGTATATAATATTAGACTTGAAAATGATCACTTCACAATAATGGGCCCTTCTACGCTCCCTATTTCTACTTTTCCCATTATCTATTATCCCTTTTGTTTTCTAATTCATATGCTTAGTGTGATTTCTAAAAAATCCTTCATGCGTCAGTTAGCGGACTAACAGTTTGACATATGTGGTCCTGCTCCTACCTTATTCCATAGTTACCCACTTTCTCCCTTGAAGGTGTCAGGCTAGCAGGTTGAATATTGTTCCCCTGGCTTCTGGGGGTCCGCAATATACAGATAGGCCATGGTTCCCCACGCTCATGCCTTGTTTACTGTTAAACATTACTCCAGTTAAAAATTCAAATGCATACAGTTTTTCAGTTATTTTTGTCATTCCGATGGAAAATATACAATGCATATGCTTGTTTAGTCCTGATGTTCATCTGTACATGCTTGCATCATAAAAAGTTGGACTAGTGACACGGCCATGAGCAGTCAGTCATCCTAGACATCTGTAAACTGACAAGGCCAAAGGTAAATATGCATATGCTCTGCTCTTACTATGTTTACTAAATATATTTCATGGGATGTATATTCATCTATGGCATCGAGGATATGTTGATTCCATCTACAATACATGGTTTGCATCTCACAAGAGGTATCAACAAGTACAAGCGAGACATCGAATGTTCTGCATGTTCTGTAGACTAAGAGGTGTGGTTGCGAAAATGGGGCTCCATAGTTCATCAAAAACTATGTGTGTACTTGTAGCACACTAACATTTACTTTAGTTTTCATGTTCAAAAAATGTCATTAGGTCTAGAGTTGTAACGTCCAAAGTATTGTCAATAGAGGCCTTGAACAACCGCCAAAGTGGACAAGTGTTCGTAGGGGACATAATGGTTGTCTATAGCACCTACTTGGACAATGCAAACAAAAGTAGATCCATTATGTGTGTTGACATGACAGACAAGGACGCCATGATGACAGTGACACTGACTGTTCCTCCACAACTTGTCCAGAAACATGTAGAAAAGATATTGCCGTGTAATGGGATATCCATTAAAAATTTTAATATATTGCCCAAAACAGTATATGACTGTGGTGATTGCGATCAAATTATTTCGTTGAACGAAACAAGCATTGTGGAAAAAATTATTGTTGTTTGTTCAGAATACCTCTTCGTCCCAGACTCAACTATCAGCCAACTTTCACAGAGCACTGATTTTTACCCAATCAGAACGATTGGGGCTATTGTCACACTGGCGAGAAAATTTGGCTCGCAACACATTCTCCATATAAAGGATGGAAAGTAGGACAGCGGCAATGCAATGGTACCGCTTTCCATATTCAGTTTTGTCCTTACTTTCACATCTGCATGTGTGTCAGATAAGTTACACAAATATTGCACTATTCCATATTGTAGTTACAATTGTTCGATACGTATTCAGATTTTTTTTCTTCAATAGAACAACAATTGCATAAAGGGCAGATTCCACTTATGTTGTTCAAAAATATAACAAAGAAGAGGGATGCTAGAGAAAGGATCTTTCAGACAACCCATGCAACATTTGTAACATATTTGCGAGCAAATATAGTAGAGGATCTGAAGAAACTAGCTAGCTCTACAATTGTTGTGCGTATACATCCACAAAATCATCCTCACTTTGCTTATAGAAATAACCTTCAACAAATTTGTGCGCATGTTTAATTTTTTATTTTTATTTTTAAGGGGAGGGGGGGATGCAGTTGTGTATTATATTCTTCAATGTATTAATCTATTTGCTCACTTTCCTAGGTTGAAGGTCTTTTAGTTGCAGCCAATGTGTACTTGACCCCCTTTGAGCCTATATGTGCAAACTACAATTCCGTTGCTTCTGCCTCCGCTTTAATAAGTGATGATACGATTGATTGTCTATGATGTGGTGAAAAATGTCCATATATATATGGACATTGCGTAAATGTTGTTATCTGAACCGTGGGAAACACAACTGTGCATTGTATGGTTAGACAACCTCTGTTACAAAATGTGCTTCCTGAGTTGGAAGAGTTTTTGTATGAAATGTATCTGCAAAAAAAGGCAAGCAGTGTGTACATGCTGCGACAGCTTCAGATACAGAGAAAATTCATCTTAAATGAGGACAATTCAATTTTTCATATCAGCTGAAGAAGTGAAAAAAATAAAATATACGAAACTTTGGCAAGAAACGAAAATACCTCATGTGTCTCTGTAATATTTGTTCAACATCTAGATGAATGTTCGTTGGACTTGGTCCATATCTCTGTAATCCCCATATATCGCATAGCCCCAGTTATTTCCTACTAGGAACATATATCATATGCAAGAGAAAATGAATACGACGACGTGTTTTCTTGTATATCAAATTGTTTGGTGCAAAGGTCGATGGGTTCTGCTCTATGGAACCTTCTGGAAACTTACTTGCAATCTGTTTAAAGTATGGTTGGTTCTTGTTTGTCTGCTTTGTCGGTTAATCTGTATACCGTGGAACTCTAATTGTTCTTTATAGGACATGGAACAATAGAATTGAATCTTTTAGCCACCTAGCACGCAGATCTGCCTGATAATTTCTATGGCATTGTGACGCAAATGTAGTATGTGGATTGCTTTAGCAGATTTCCTTGATCGATGAACTTGGTCAAATTATTGTTCTGAAATAATTTGAAATCAACAAATATATAGTGTGTGAAGTGCAATTGTCATGTCATACCAACAAGAGGCTCTTAAAATTCAAATTGGTCATTGTTTTGCCATTTTTGCTTATTCGTTGAACTTGGTAAAATTAATATCCTAGAATAATTTGAATGAATGAATAATAGTTAATATTAATAATTTAGTATTTGAAAATAACGTTTTTAGATAAAGTTAGATAGGATGAGCATCCCTAAACAATTGCAATTTTGAACCCGCCAAAATTTGGTCCTTGTTGTTTTCTTTTGCTTGATTCGGCCTTGAAGGGTTGGGGTGCAGTGACGGTTGTTGGAGCTTTTTTTTTTTTTTTTTTTTATTATTGTTTATTTGGGGCACTTTACGGTGTTCAGCCCCTGCACCCACGGGTCTACATGTATTTGTGTTATTTTCCATGTCTTTCGAGGCCAATATTTGTTATTCTGTGAGATTGTGTTGTTGCTCCAGTCCTGCCATGAAAGAAAATAGTTGCATGCAAAATTGTTAGAGGATTTCATGTGAAGTTACAATATTGTTTGTTTATAAAAGTACATGTTTACTATGTATTGTTCATTTCTCCGAAAACTTTTATATCAGTGGCCTGACCAGACTGTACAAACTTCCTCATCTAATTAAATTCTGCAATATCAAAAATTAATATTAATAATTTAGTATTGAAAATAATGTTTTTAGATATTTTAGATAGTTGATAGTGATTAGCATATGTAAACAATGGCATTTTTAAATAGTTTATCGGGGTCTCTGGATGCTATTTGTAGGCCATGGAACAATAAAACCTCAATTTTCAGCGCGCCAGGCCACGAACCCGCCATCCAAAAAGTGCCTAAGTATGAAATAAGGAATCCACATATGTTGTATAAAATCTCATGTCCATACTTTATAAAAGTACATGTTTATTATGTATTGCTCATTTGTCGAAAAACTTTTATATCAGACGGTCCACCAAAATGGACAAACTTCGTCATCTACTTAAACTCTGCAACATCAATATGTAATATTAATAATTTAGTATTGAAATTAATGTTTTTAGATATGTTAGGTAGTTGATAAGCATTGACATCCGTAAATAGTGGAAAATTTGAACCCGCCAACCCTCGAGTCCATCTGTCAATCTACATATCGCAGAAGTTCAAGTGCTACTTGGAAGATACGGAACAATGAAAGAGCAATGTTCAGCCAGCCAGCCTTATAGCCCCTGATCAAAAAAAGTGGCTAAATATCAAATGAGGGATTCGCATATTCTCTATAAAATCTCTTGTCCATAGTTTTTGAAAGTACATGTTTACTATGCATTGCTCGTTTGTCCGAAAAATTTTATATCAGTCGTCTGACCAGATTGCAAAAACTTTCTCGTCTAATTAAATTCTACAATATCAAAATTTAATATTAATAATATAGTATTGAAATTTTTTTTTTTAGATATGTTAGATAGTTGATAGGGATTAGCATCTATAAACAATGGTAAACTTGAACCCGCCAACCCTTAAGACCATCTGTCAATTTGGATATGGCAAAACTCTGAGTGCTATTTGGAGAACACAGAACAATGAAACTGCAATGTTGAGACTCATGTCCATATAGAGACTCTGCATATGCTCTATAAAATCTCATGTCCATACTTTATATAGAGACTCATGTCCACAAGTCCTAGGTGCTATTTGTACATCTCCGCAAGTCCGACTGATACTCAATTTTCATCCCTCCAGGCCGTGAACCCGTGATCCAAAAATTGCATGGAGCGCCTATCAATTTGTATATCATGGAAGTCTATATGCTATTTGTAGGACATCGAACAATAGATAATTATATTTCAGCCCGCCAGGTCGCGAACCCGCGATCCAAAAAGTGCCCAAGTATGGAATGAGGGATCTACATATGTTCTAGAACAATACAAATGCAACGTTCAACCAAGCAACCTGTAGGTCGTCCTGTCAATTTTCATATCTCGGAAGTCTGGGTGTTATTTGTAGGACACAGAATAATAAAGACTCTATTTTTATCCCACCAGGCCACGAACCCGTGATCAAAAAAGTGGCTAAGTATGGAATGAGGGATCTGCATATGCTCTATAAAATCGCATGCCCATACTTTATATAAAGACCCATCTCTGCAAGTCCGGCTATCAATTTGTAAATCGTGGAACTGTAGGTGTTATTTATAGGACACAGAACAATAGATACTCAATTTTCAGCCCGTGGCCCAAAAAGTGCCTGGAGAGTCTGTCAATTTGTATATCGAGGAAGTCTAGGTGCTATTTGTAGGACACCGAACAATAGATACTTAATTTTCATCCCGCCAGGCCGCAAACATGCAATCCAAAAAGTGCCCAAGTATGGAATGAGGGATCTGCATATGTTCTAGAACAATACAAATGCAATGCTCAACCAAGCATCTCGTAGGTCCTCCTATCAATTTGTATATCGCGAAAGTCTGGGTGTTATTTGAAGGACACAGAACAATAGAGACTCTATTTTCAGCCCGCCAGGCCATGAACCCAAGATCAAAAAAGTACCTAAGTATGGAATGAGGGATCCACATATGCTCTATAAAATCTCATGTCCATACTTTATATAGAGATTCATTTGCGCAAGTACGGTTGTCAATTTGTATATCGTGGAAGTGTAGGTGCTATTTGTAGGCCACGGAACAATAGATACTCAATTTTCTACCCACCAGGCTGCGAACCCACAATCCAAAAAAGTTCTTGGACCGATTGTCAATTTGTATATCACGAAAGTCTAGGTGTTATTTGTAGGACACCGAACAATAGATACTTAATTTTCAGTCCGCCAGGCCATGAACCCGCGATCCAAAAAGTGCCCAAGTATAGAATGAGGGATCCGCATATGTTCTAGAACAATACAAATGCAATATTCAACCAAGCATCCCGTAGGTCCTCCTGTCAATTTGTATACCGCGGAAGTCTGGGTGTTATTTGTAGGACACGAAACAATAGAGACTCTATTTTCATCCCACCAGGTCGCAAACCTAAGATCAAAAAAGTGGCTATGTATGGAATGAGGAATCCGCATATGCTCTATAAAATCTCATGTCCATACTTTATATAGAGAATCTTTCCCCCAAGTCTCGTTGTTGTCAATTTGTATATCGCGGAAGTGTAGGTGCTATTTGTAGGCCACGGAACAATAGATACTCAATTTTCAGCCTGCCAGGTTGCAAACCCGCGATCCAAAAAGTTCCCGGACCGCCTATCAATTTGTATATCATGGAAGTCTAGGTGCTATTTGTATAACACCGAACAATAGATACTTAATTTTCAGCCCACCAGGCCGCGAACCCGCGATCCAAAAAGTGCCCAAGTATGGAATGAGGGATCTACATATGTTCTAGAACAATAGAAATGCAATATTCAGCCAAGCAACCCATAGGTCCTCCTGTCAATTTGTATACCGCAGAAGTCTGGGTATTATTTGTAGGACACGAAACAATAAAGACTATATTTTTAGCCTGTCATGCTGCAAACCCATGATCAAAAAAGTGGCTATGTATGGAATGAGGAATCTGCATATGCTCTATAAAATCTCATGTCCATACTTTATATAGAGACTCATCTCTGCAAGTCCGACTGTCAATTTGTATATCGCGGAAGTGTAGGTGCTATTTGTAGGACACGGAACAACAGATACTCAATTTTCAGCCTGCCAGGCCGCGAACCCGCAATCTAAAAAGTGCCCAAGTATGGAATGAGGGATTCGCATATGTTCTATGAAATCTCATGTCCATACTTTATAAAAGTACATGTTTACCATGTATTGCTCGTTTGTCGGAATACTTTTATATCACTCATCCAACCAGATTGTACAAACTTTCTCATCTAATTAAATTTTTCAATATGGACCAACCAACTCGCAAGTCCGCTGTCAATTTGTATATCGCAGAAGTGTAGGTGGTATTTGTAGGACACGGAACAATAGAGGCTCAATTTTCAGCCCACTAGTCCGAGAAACCGCAATAAAAAAAGTGCCTAAGAATGGAATGAGGTATCTGCATATGCCCTATAAAATCTCATTTTCATACTTTATAAAAGTGCATGTTTACTATGTTTATTGATAATATGTTATAAATGATCAATATGTAATATTAATAATTTAGTATTGAAAATAATGTTTTTAGATATGTTAGATAGTTCATAGGGATTGCCATCTGTAAACAATGGCAATCTTGAACGTGCCAACCCTTGATTCCATCTGTCAATCTGTCTATGGTGCAACTTCGAGTGCTATTTGGAGGAAACGAAACAATGAAAGTGCAATGTTGAGTCAGCCAACCTGCAGGTCCACTTTTCAATTTACAAATTCCGCAACATACAAATTGACGGTCGATATCTGTCACTGAGATACAATATGACCATAGACCCTTCACGTCTTCTGGGTATATCTTCTATTGTTTTTCTTTTGTAACCCGCCCGACCACTTTCCATACTTTGGTATTTCTTGGAATCGGTTTCCCCATCACCACTGCCTTCGTGCTTGTTTCCAGATATGCAATAATTAAGCTTTAATGATAGTAGCCATCCTGCAGGAACCTTTAAGATTGTCATTAATGTCTGGAAATCCAGAGAAGATTTGTCATTACTATGAATTAAACTAAGATTTGCGCACAACTTTGTTATCCTTTCCAAGTATTCATTTCAAAGGCAATGCAATCTTCTTTTTTTATGCACCCACGAGTTGGTGATTTTAATCAATTTCTAATTCTTAATCTCTTTTCGCCATCACCGCCACCTTTGCACTTTTTTCTAATTGTGAAATTATTGAGTTGTGATAGTGACAGCTTATTCCGCACAAACACTACAAATTGTCATTGATCAGTGAAAGGCTCAAGGAGATATTCCATTGATATGCATTAAACCATAATTTGCGGAGGGTTGTATTATCCCTCCATGATTTTCATTTCAAACATCATCTCGAGAAAACGGAAATTATTAATAACTTCTAGCAGTAGTTCTCTCCACACACAGAAAACACATTGGGGCATAATGGCCAGACATTCCACTATTCCAAGGCATATTCTTACTATTCATTTCCCTCCGCCCAGGATCAAAAAAGGAAATGGTCCCTTGGTACACCGAGAGATATATTTCAAGACAAAAAATTCCATCGCAACCCTGGCTGCTCAAAGAACCTGCCCAGTTGGATTCATACATGTTGCAGAAGTTGATGCCATGAATTCCAAGCCGGAAGAAGATGATCTGATGGATTATGATACGACAATGGATGATGGCAATGCAAAGAATCTTACCACTCATGGACCCAAATTGAAATGAACCATAACAAACGGATCTTCCCGACTCAATGATGGCGGGCATGACAACACCAAAAGGAGTTTCAGAAAAGAAACCAATGGTAAAAGCAACAACCACTTTGCAGCGTGAAAGTAGGAATTCCAGACTTCCAAATTAGTTTGTTCTGGGCAGAAGAGTTTCACTGTAAAGAAATGATATGTTGATGTTCCCAGAGATATATTTCAAGCCAAAAAATTATTGATTAACATCTTCGGGAATTAGGTCCAAAACTCTCGCTGCTGCAAGGCATTTCCCTACTAGTCATCTCCTTCTTCCCAGAATGGACTAATTTGGGCCTCTGGAATTGCACGTGCAAGTTGTGCTACTCAATTTTTTTGGACTATGCAGAGGTGGTTTCAGCTAACATCTATTACACTTTCCCTGTAACCATTTACGTGTTGCATACTGCGGATACCATGCCTTTGTTTGTCGCAGATACCTTCAATGTTTTGGCCCGAAGAACTAGGTCCAATTTCTAAGGATAGATGTACAATACTCGGTGTTTTTCTTATTTTTTTAAATGGATTTGCTATTAAAAAAAAATCCTTCGACTCTTCGTTGTTGCCTCTTTTCTGGATTTAATGCATATTCTAACTTGTGTGGTTCGGTGCTCTTGTACTTCTTTGATATTGTGTTTACTAATACCAATGTACAATGTTGCAGCAAAATCGTTATTCTTGTTTCTAGACATGCAATTATTAAGTTTTAATGCTAACAACCCATTATGCAAGAAGTTTAATACTTGACTTAATATGTTGCACCCATGGAAGAAATGAACATAGTTACACCCACACATTCCAATAAAATATAATCTTCAACAAATAATTTGATGGCAATTAGTAGAATACGAAGTTTAGTAGTTAAGTTAATATGTTACAGTCATGGAAAAATGTATCAAGAACATATTTACATGCAGAGTTTGTAGTAAAATCTAATCTTGAACAATGCATTTGCTGACAATTAGTAGAACATCATGGTTTTGCAACAATGGGGCTTCCTTGAAACTGATTCGCGCTTACCAAAACTACCTTCCGCCTTTCTATTTTCCCAGTCTTTTATTCCCTCTAGTTTCTCTTCCTGGTTACTTAATCGTTTTTTTTTTGTTTTTCTTTTTCCAGAAAATGCCTTGCTCCACAGCTTTGCGGATTCATGCCTTTCCAATGATAGCTTCCCCTTTCTTTAAATTGACCCTCTATTTTTCCCTATCCCACAACTGGCACCCAGAGTTTCGCGATATACAAATTGATAGGCGGACTTTCGCGATGGTTGGGTCAACATTGCACTTCTAATTTTTCATGACCTCCAAACAACATTAGGAGCTTCGCGATATACAAATTGATAGATATACAAACTTGCAACCGTTCTTAAATCATACCCTCTTCAGTATTACAGTCCCCATTTTGAAGCTCGTCTGTCCGCTTTCCATACTTCACCATTTGTTCAAATTTCTTTGGCGGATCACCGGTTTGGCGAGTTGACGAAATATTCAGTTCATAGTCGATGTTTCCTGTGCTCGTGCCCCTTTGATATTAACAGTTGGAAATTATATATAAGATCTTATTTCTACGCATGCAATTAGCTATTTCCCTATTCCATACTTAGCCACTTTGTCGGAATTCCACAAATATACAAACCAGCCGCTGAACTGCCCCATCATGATCTCTTCCGTTTTACACATTTTGCACTCAAAATTTCCGAAACATAAAATTTCACCGTGCAACACTCAGCTATCCTGACTATCCCCATAACCCTTTTTTGAATCTTGGTCGATCGCTTTTTAGATCTTTCCATTATTTCCTTGCTCTTCGTCGTCTCTATCACCTTCGCACTTGTCTATAATAAAAGAAAATAAAAAGTTATATATATATGTATGTCTTGTTTCTAAATATGGAATTACTGGCATTTAATTCTAACAGGTCATCGTGCAGAAACCATATAGATTGTCATTGATGGGCAAAAGGCTCGAGGACATCTCGTATTGATGCGCATTAAACCAAAATTTGCAGGGGAATTATATTATTCCTTCCGACTGTTCAATTCAAAATCATGAAATCTCGTTCACATAGTGTGGCCTTCGCATGTTCACGAAACCTCCATTCCTTAATTGCTCTTCGTCATACCCGCCACCTTCGCATTTCTAAATATGCAATAAATAAACTTTACTGCTAACAGTTCATCATGCACCACCAATATAGATTGTCATTAATCAGTGAAAGGCTTGAGGAGCTTTCCCATTCATAAGCATTTAACCAAGATTTAGCGAAAAGTTACATTATCGGCTCTAACTGTTAATTTAAACCATCATCTGCAGCAAAGCAATCTTCTCATAAACCTATGGCATCAGCTCGACAGCAGTTCTGTGGAGATACAATGAACATCTTTGGGTGTGAGGACCAGAACTTCCACTTGTCCAAGTCATTTTCTTATTACTCAACCTTTTCCGCAGAGAACCAAGTAATTTGGACCTTCGGGATTGCCCATGCAGGTTGTGTCCCTGAGTTTTTTGACTGTAAGGACCTAGTCTCTTGGTGCACCGATAAATATATTGCAGAGAAAAGAATTATTCCACTGCAGAACCGCTCTTCTGTTTCTTTGTCACCTCAGGTCTTCCACTAGATGTTGAAATTGTCAGAGCCAACATTGTCGTTCAAAGGAGAGGATTGCAAACAGTTCCTAGCAAAGCATAATAATGGATTGGACCTCTTGCCCCTTTTTTGCAAAACCTGAATCTAGTTCCTGAAGATATTACAAGCATCCAGGTTAGTTCATTTAAAAATCCATTTCACGAAATTGCCTGGTTGTTTACAAGAATAACGGGACAGGAGTCCACAGGTACTATTTCCCACATGGATCTTTATATTTTGTATTTCATAGTCAACGAACAAACCATTTTTTATTGGGGTAAGTTAATTTCCTATGAAATCTCTTTCCAATTGTCAAACTACAAAAGGAAAAAGAAATTTTATATGTCATCCTATTTATTTTTTGCAATAGCACATTCATGTCGATTTCCGCAACTATCTCTGTCCAAGAATGTCAACTATGAATTCCACCCAGTAACGTTCTGGTACCAGGACTTGTGGAAGCACAAGGCTTCCCACTGTTTTTATGAGGTTTTTAAAGGCTTCCTATCTGTTTTCAAAGTTTTGTTGTTAGGAGAATATGTTCCCCACATATCTGAACAGGCAACTAGTTTTTTGGACAAAAAGGGGACACTCAAACATTTGGATAATTACACTGACATAAGAATTTTTGGCTCCACGGAACAGCCTGCTCTCCTTCCATGTCACATTACGGACAGAATGTTTGTTGCAGAAGTAGCACGTCAATACAGCTACTAGTTCCATCTGCTCCAAAGGAAGAAAAAAAAACAGTTCATTCCTCTGCCTTGGAAAATAGGGCAGTTCGTGTTGAAAAACGTCAACAAAATTGACGATTTCGCAGCACATTTTAGCATGTACAACCTCAGATATGTTGAAGACATAATAGGATTTGACCCCTATGATATTTTTAGACAACATTTACAAACACTTGGCCTCATCGATTTTTTTGTAAATAAACACCTACCCAAAAACAGAGACAATAGCGACAACGGTCCTGCCTCTGATGTCGACGACGTAGAGACAATGAAAAGTTGCACTAAATTGTACATGCAACATGGGAAAGGCCCCAGTGACAATAGTGTTCAATCCGCAAATACCACTCCAAAAAGTACAACATCCCGGAGCATTTCTCCAATGGCCGATCACAGCAACAAAGAAATCCAGAGTTCTTCAAACGGAGGAGGAGATAACGAACCTCCTCACTCTAAAATTGATAGTTCTCACAAGCTTCCAGTAGAGAAGAAGAGAAAAAAAAATGGGGCATGCGGAAGAGCCGGAAATTCAGAGTGAGAACATGGAACTTGACACTGATCTGGATACCATGTTCCCCTTCCTTAATCAGTCTGGAGACACCATCCACCATAGCCATCCAATGGACATATCTTCTACCCAAAATTTTGACGTAGATGAATCCTTTGTGTTCCAGAGTGTTGTTTTTTATAGCCGGAACAAAAAATTGATAATTGAAAAAAAAAATGTTAAAAATAAGAAAGGAAAATCTCATTCAGAGGTTGATGTTGCCAACATGTGGCCATCCCAAATCTGTCAACTTCACATCGCGACCAGACAAGCGCTTCATGATTCCATTGGAGGCATCAAGACCGAGAATGCCAAACTAAAGGAGCGAGTCAAGGAATTGGAAGACGCTTTCATTCCTATTCCATTGCTTGTCAATCCTTTGGAAATAGCCATGCCTGGCACCCCTGCACCCAATGTAAAAGCATCAGCCACCTTGCTCGCATCCTGTAAAGGATATGTGGAGAACAATATCAAAAAAAGAATGGAACTAGTTACCAAAGCATGGAAAAGATCACAAACCATCACTTTGCTTGGAACCAGGGCACATAGCTTGCTCGAGCTTTTGCAGGCCAAATTAAAAGATGAAGAAAATTTCTTTTTAAAAACGGTCATCCCTTTTGGCAAGATTGTCAACAATATGACAGAAACAAAAAGAAGAGAAGAAGATGTTCCATCCAAAAATCGGATCGACCAATTGAATGCATGTTGGAAAGAAAAAGTAAACAACCTTTGTTTCATTGTTCAGTCATGTGAACAAGCCATATCGAAGAAAGATAAATTATTCACAAAGTTCTCAAATATAGACTTAGCCGGTAAAACCAACGACTTCCAAGACCCCCTCTTAATCGAAAACGCCTTGCCCTTAACCACGCAAGAGTTTGATAAACAGGTTGTTATGTTTAAGAGATTGTCTCTGGAAAAGTTTTACAGCATCCTTCAATTTGATCAAGCTCACGTCCACGACTGGCTAATCAAATATGCAGTACAGAATGAGGAAATTCATCAGCCTCTCTCTACTCTTTCTATCAACCTCCAGGAATTAGAAAACGATCTTTTCAACATAAAAATCCAGAATGAGATCAATGTCGCCCCAATGAGAGGCTACATTGAAGAATGGCTCGAAAGGCAATTGAAACAGGCCGTCGACGAAAGACAACAGGCAGTTGTCCTTGAAACCGCAGTCATCGACGACATCAATGAAACGACAGTCACAAGCAAATAGCCAAAGGACTCATATGTACCCTCACTGTAAGTTTACTCATCGCATCTTTCTTTGATTATAAACCCAGTCATTCTAGTTTCTTAAACACAAATGTTATTCTAGTTTCTTAAACACGGATGTATAGACAAACACTTATACCTTTCCATTTATTTTATTTTGCAGCTATTGCACTCTATCTTCTTTTCACAATCTTGTTTCTTGTACATATTTCTCTAATGGTCTGCGGGAGCCCCAATCCCAGTCTACATGACAAACGCATTCAAATTCCAGTTTATATGTAATAGATTTTAATTTTTTTGTATATTTCGAAATTTCCAGTAGTATGTAACAAACTTTTATTCTTTGACACATTTGAAATATAAATGCATTTAAATTTTTATATGTTACAGACTATATTCTTATCTTTCACCACTCTGTATGACAAATGCATTTAATTTTTAATATGTTACAGACTTTTATTCTTATCCTTCAGCAATCTATTTGGCAAATGCATTTACTCTTCTATATGTTACAGACTTTTCTTTTTTTATATATTTCAAAATAAATGGTGCTTAACGATGCAAAATGCATTGTCACGATATATTTTATGTCATCGTATATTTTTATCTTTCAACAATCCATATGGAAAATGTATTTAAATTTCCAAATTTATTCATGCTCTCTCTGCCAACTATCATTTACTTTTGCCCCATCTAATGTGATATACATGTTGCACACAACATTTTCGTGATATACATTTTGCACCGAACACTTCGTTTCATTTACAATTCCACCACATTTTTCACAATTTGCTTTCTAACCTCGTTGGCAAGAACTAAACTGTCACACAACCTTGTTTTAACCTACAAACATACATAATATAACCATGTCAAATCTTCTTGAATCTTTAGTTGAACGTGAAAAATTATTAGATTGCGCGGTATTGAAATTTCATGCGAATCTTGTAATTTTCATGAACCAACATAAATTCCGTTTATTATTATGTTTATACTTTAGTAACTGTTCACATCCATATTTCACTTACCTTCAAGTTTCAATTCATTGATCCCGTGAAGCGTTAATGTCATTATTGTATTAATTTAATCATTAGTAACGAATAAAAATGTCAACGCTTATTAGTAAATTAGAGAAATTTGTTTTCTTATACTAATTACTTTATGACTAATGTGAATTGAATATAAACTTCAACAATCTTCATTCTATGATATATGTTAGTATGTGTACGAATAATAGAAACTATTTGAATAAAGGTGGAAAAAGATCCTGGTTCCTTATTAGAATTACTTATGTGGTTTATGAGAATTGAATGTGAAGACTTAAATAAAAGAAGGAGAAAGTATGTTATTATTAACA
>ML777623.1:202461-216955 GCA_009831015.1 Picea engelmannii | reverse complement strand
AAAAATTAAAATAAAATGTCATGGCTTAAGAATAATGAAATACATTTCCTTGGGACTTTGGGAAAGACGCATAAAAATAAAATAAAACCAAAATGAAATAGAAAATAGAGATAAAAAATGAAAAATGAAATATACACTAGGGATTTAGGGCAAAATGTACAATGTAAGTAGTAATTTCTATAAGTAAAAAAATTTCCCCATGTAATAGTAATTTACCCATGTAAAAATTTATTTCTAAAGTAAAAGTGATTTTCTCATGTAATTCAAAACCATGGGAAAATTTTGGAAAACCATGTAGTTTTGTAAAACCATGGCCAAATTAAAAATGAAAAATAAATGAATGAATGAATAAATAAACAAAATAAAAAATAAAATAATCAAAATTAACAATAAAAATGAAACAAATCATATATACAAAAAAAGGAAAAGTTAGACCTAGTTACACATGGGTCAATGTTCCACACTACTCAGGGTTCTGCACCTATCAAGGTTCCGCACCTAGGGCCAAAAATAGAGACAAGGTATATCATGCATATTCTAAATAATCGAGATGTTGAGACAGTTAGGCACATCATGCTAAGGTCGAGGTCGCACAAATCTAGAGGTGACAAATGGAAAGCGACCAAGGGAGAAAGGGACGACACGTCACATGTCATGATAACGTCACAAAGGGTAACCCATAAGATACAAAGGAGTTTGAGGCCAATCGGGCACATGGGACATGTCAATCCGATAAAGGGAAAAATCATAGAGGGAAAATCTTATTATCTTGCAAGGAGAGAGAATATGATAGGATCTGGGAACAGGCTCCCTTTTCATACCATGACAGATGAATCTGGAGGTGACAAAAAGCAAGAAAGCATTGGGTGACAATATAACAAGGTTCCACATCCAAGAAGCTCAATAGTCCTTTGGAGAGAGGAGAGGTCGAAAGGAGAACCCAATAGAGATCATTTCGAAGAGGCCCATGCCTTTCAAACCTCAGAAAAATCACAAGGGACTTCACTTGGATATCCTAATGAAACAAACCCAATAAGGGGAGCTTGATAAGGATTAAGATTCTGAACACATAATACAATACCATAAAATTTAGGCTTTGGAAAGGAAGTGAAAATAGAAAATAATGCAATGGTGAGACAAGCAGATCCGGTTGAGGTTTGGGAAAGAGAAGGCTTAATTCTAGATGTTTAATGTTGGTTTCAAATGATAGACAATATTTGAATATAGAGAAGTCTAGTCCAGAGGAAGAAGACCAAGGGATTCCCCCCATGCATTTCAAGGATGAAGGGGTCATGTAAAGGCAGTGATTCTGCAACCCTGCTCCTACAACCATAGAAAGCATAAAATCAGTTATGCGAGGAAGAAAATGTTTTCCAGTATATCATAAACATCACATTATTTGTCTTCACCTTTAATAAACTTATGAATAAGCATTGGGTTTGTTTGCAGAATGAAGAAGTAAAGAGGATAATTTTCTCAAAGACAATCATCCATGATCTCAACTTTCATGAACAAATTGTTGCTATACATAAATTTCATCAATCTAATTTCAAACTCATGGAAATAATTAGTGATATTTTGTTTATATTTATGAGTTTAAACTGAAGATAATGAATAACGTATGAGGGATTCAACTTAAACATGAAGACATTAGGAAAAACATGCAAGCAAGAGGATGCAAAATGCATATATGTTCTTCATTTAACTCATCTATTTAGGAAGTATTCAAAAGAAAACTCATTCAAGGCATAAAATAGAGCATCAACTATTCAGTCATATAGGATCATCAAATACTTTGAAATCTGCAAAAGGGTCCCAAAGATAACTTTTCCATTTCGTCATACAAATGTCAACAGAGCATCATAAGTCAAAAAGCATCATGAAGACATTTGAAGTTACGACATCAAAAGGATTAACAAACCTCCATCAAAGACAATCATCAATAGAGATCCAAACCCTCCAACTCTCTCAAAGTAGGTAAAGAATAATCATTAGGTTCATAGTAGTGGAGGATTAGGCATTAAAGTTCAAATTTGGGGGCCTTTCCTTTTGCTAATAAAATCAAAATAAAAGGGGGAATTTGGTGTGGCCACAACACGTAGGTAGTTAAGATTCTATATGGATAGCTATATATTGAGTATAAGGTTATGTAATGTTTTGTCAAGAATTTGTATTATATTTGGAGTATTCCTCTTGGAGGTTTCCCCCTTGAAGATGAAAGTGAACATAGCTCTTTATTTTTATTATCAAAGAGATATTTCTTAGTGTTTATCTCTCTTTTCCCTTGTGTTCTTATATTTTTCACTACATTTTATGCAATTTTTCTAAATTTTTAGGGTTAATTACACCACAAGTGGAATCAAAGCTCTTTCTTGGGCGTGAAGTGGGAGAATTTTTTAGCACAAAGTGGGAATTTTTTTTCTTTTTTCTGATTTTTGGAAAAAAATAGAAAGGTAGCATTTAGGTCCATTTCTGAAAATTTGTGTGCATAATTTAGAGAATCCAACCTAATATCTTGATTCCTCTCGAAAAACTACCCAATTAAAAAAAAAAAAAAAACGTCCAAAATGGAGTCTGAGAAGTGGAGATATCATTGATTTCGAGAGATTCAAGCTAGATCACTCAAAACATTTAGATCTCATTGTATGTAGAAGTTATTAAAGAAAGGATAATATGGCATTATTTCCCAATTTAATGCCATATAGGTTATGGATAATCCAACACAATAAATACACCCATATTTGTGGTTGGTCCTCAACAAACATCATCAATCCTTTGAGACACCAAAGGGTTTACCCCCTTCTCGATGAGAGAATGACCATGGCATCCCCCTGATTCCAGGAAGTCAACCACCAGATATATGTCCTTATCGACACCCTTTTCACAAAAGAATGAAATAGAAAATATCATTCAGGAATTGTTGGAGGCAAGGTCACATGTCCCAATACAAGCCCTTACTCATCACTAGTGGTCATGATATTAAAGAAGGAACACACTTGGTGCTTGTGTCATGATTTTATAGCACTCAATAATTTGATGATCAAGGACAAATTTCCATCCCAATTATTGATGATCTCCTGGATGAACTTCATGGAGAAAATATTTTCACTAAGATGGATTTGTGTTCAGGATACCACCAAATCAATATGAAAGAGATAGACATCCCTAGACATCCTTCAGAGCACATGAAGGTCATTATGAGTTTCTATTGATTCCATTAGGTATTTGTAATTCTCCATCCACTTTCTAGAGCCTCATGAACAAGATTTTCAAACCCTTCCTACGCAATTATGTGTTGGCATTCTTCAATGATATCTGGATCTACAATTAAGCATGGGAATCACACATAGAGCATGTTGATAAGTCCTTGCAACTCTTGAGAGACAACCAATTATTTGTGAAGCACTCCAAATGTGGTTTTGGGACTCATGAGGTTGAATATTTGGGTCACATTGTAAGTCAGGAGGGATTACAAGTTGATCCCAAGAAATTGGTAGCTATGCAAGATTGGCCCCATCCTAAAAAAATGAAGAGCTTGAGGGGAGTTTTAGGACTTACACGATATTATAGGAAATTTGTGAAAAATTGTGGAAAAATTGTAACTCTCATAATTTCACTCCTTAAAAGGAATGCCTTTGTATAGAGTGAGGAAGCAACATAGGCCTTTTCCACCTTAAAGGATTACATGTTCTATACTCCACTATTATTAGTTCCTGAATTTAACAATACTTTTTTCTTGGACTATGATGCCTCAAGTAGAGGTATTAGAGTAGTATTGATGCAATAAGGATGCCCATTGGCATTCAATAGTAAGCAATTGTGTCACCGCAATTTGCAAAAATCCACATATTAGAAGGAAATGATGGATATCCCTCATGTAGTGGAGACTTGGTAGTCATACCTCATAGGGAGGCATTTTCAAATCAAGACTAACCATTATAGTTTGAATTGATTCCTCGAACAATGTTTGTCTTCACCTTAGCATCATAAATGGGTCACCAATATGTGTTGATGCTTTTGTAGCATCGGGAGGCATTCCCACTTGTGGAGTGTGGTAAGAATACCTCTCTCGTTAAGAGGGATTGTTGATGTTTTGTAGCTTTGAGAAGGTATTCTAACATGGCCCTAGGTGTTGGGCATGTGGGAATCATCGTGGGCACCACATCACACTTTCAGTTTGGTGAAAACCGTCCTTAGAATGAAGTTGGCGCTTCATGGGTTTGGAAGTGGGCTTTGTGGGTTTGTGATGGGGCTTCACACCCACAGGAAAGTCTAATTTTGTGTTGACTTTGTGGAGGGGATTCTCAAGCTAACCCCTAGACTTGTATAAATAAGAGAGAGATCATTGTGACATTTCAGAGTGTAGATCATGTTTGGAGACATGATGGATCTAGCATGAGTCTGCACTTATGCTAGGTGTCTTGGTGTTTTCAGCAAAGGTAAATTTTGCATGGTGGAAAATATGGCCTAGAGGAAGAGAAGTCGTAGGGAGAAAATTGTATGGAGGTGTTCATACAATGTTTTTTTGTACTTGTATGTGAGTTGTAGTAAGGCGAAGCGTTTATGTGTGCAAATTGCAGTGGGAACAATCGCGTATGTACATGGGTTGCAGGTAGGAACAGTCACGTACATACGTGTGTTGCAGGGGAGAACAGTCGCATATGTACACAGGTTGCAGTGGGAACAATCGCATATATCTCTTCATCAATACATAGAACATGTTTATATATAAATCAAAAAGAACTTGCAAAAGAATGAATTATTTATGAAGTATGTTGCAGATAAAGGTCTATTACCTTCTCTAACAAAATTATAAACTCTATCACCATCAAGGGAGATGAAGGTGTCCTTTGAATCCATCTCCTACAAGGTCACAGTTGGCATTTTTCCCTTAGAAGTCAATGATATGTGTTTCCAAGGTTTAACATTATTACTACTTGTTGGAATTATTGGTGTAATTTGTACATGTGGCCACAACCCATTCATATGTATTATTATGTACTTGTATTTATCACTAAGGACATATTTTATTTCAGTGATTGTATACTAGGTTATCATTAAGGCTAACCTAGTCAAACTTGATATGCAGGCTCAATAACCCTCTTGCGGTGTGTGCCCTTGTTTTGTGGGTCCATATCCATCTATTGAAGAGGAACCTCACTTGAATTGTGTATAAATATACAACTCAAACTCTCCATTATATCATATCATCTTTCCATATTTTTTATCTACAATATAGTGTTATAATCCTAAGAGCAGTTAATTTTGGCAGTCTTTGTACCTTTCTCTTAGGTGCACTTTTGTATTTTTTTTTCAACACTTGTGCTTGGATTTTTCGCTCTCTCTCATTAGTGCATTGAACCTATCTCTCTCTAGTGCACTTGAGATAAAATTATTTCATAATTTGGGTGAAATTTGGTTCCATCGATTCTTGTGTTAACCCTTATAAATCTCAACATGGTATCGAAGCAAGTGTGACCTTACTAAGCTCAATTATTTTTGTCGATCTAAAAACCATTAACTAGTGATATGTTTGTTACAGTTAGGGTTTTCTTAGTTCATTTCTTCAATGGGTTCTATACATAAACCATAATATAGTGGTGTTCCTTCCTTATAAGGTGTTCTTTGGTACTTTTCACCTTTCTTTAAGGTCAACACCTTCATTCCTAGGGTTACCTAGGTTTTTGTACCATCTAGGACTATAAAAGGTGAATTTATGAAGTTTGATTTCCGTCAAGAGCCTTCATTCTCTTGTTGTTGAGCCTATGGATTCAAAGAGGTCATTTCCCCATCTAAATGGGTAATATCATTTTTTTGTAGATCAAATGCCCTACTTCATAGAAAAGATATATGGATGTACTTGGTGAGATTACTTCTTGATAAAGATGATGAAAGTTATGATCTCATATATTTGAATAAGGATGAATCTCTTGGGTTGATCGCTCTTTATTCCATAACTAATCTAATTCATCATACCAAGGATAAAAAAAGGTGTAAAATAAATCTGGGATACCTTCAAAACTATCTTCAGAAATATGAATATTTCTCACATCAATTGACTTGAAATTGACCTCTCTAATCTCATAATGGGTGACTTCAACACAATTGAGGATTATATTGAAATATTTAAAACCATAAAGTTTCATATTATTCAAGAAAGATTAAAATGAAAATCAGATATGGAACTTGCAAGTATTGTTCTAAATAATCTCTCCCCAATAGTCAAATCTTTTGCTCTTATATTATACAATATTCCTTCATTTTTCAAGCATCCAATAAATCCTTCTCTGAGGAGGTTTTGTTTGATCTCGTTCAACATCGAGTTATTTTGAGGAATATAGGTTAATTTACCCCCCCCCCCAACAAGATCAATCTCATCCAAATAGTATCACAACCCCTCTTAAATCTAAGTCTATCTAAGGTAAAGGAGAATACTTGAAATCCTTCATGAAAAAAAGAGTTATATGCATCCATTGTCATAAGGAGCACCATCCTTCAAGTCTTTTCTTTCTCGCATTTAAAAAATTGAAGATCTTGTAAGATCTTCAATATGCACCAAAAACCTTTTAATGAGAATGTTGGATCTTCTCATAGTGCACATTTGGAATTATATTTTTCTCACTGGTCTTCTTCTTCTCAACAAGAGTGGATTGTTGATTATGGAGTTATTAGACATGAAAAACATGAACACATTCTCTCTAATTTTAGATAGAAACATAATGGAGAGAAAATATTTATAGGTGACAATTCAATGATACATACAAGTTTTGGTGATGTCATCATTGATATAAATAAGTTTGGAGATGTTCTTCATGTTCCATGTGTTGGAAAAAATATTATTTTTATCTACCATAATACACATACCCATAAAAAGGTGTAATTTTGGCCATATTGATAGGTTATGAAGGACATGAATGATTATTTCAAAGTGATTGTTGAATTTTCACTATACTAGGTTCAAGCACATGTGTTTATTTCAATTTAGCATTACTTGAACCATACACAATGACTACAGCAACACTACAAGATGGTTGCAGTAAACCAAGATCACAAGAAGAATAACCATGCACAAGAACACAATAAATATCATGGGAAACCCTTCTACACAAGGGAAGAAAACCTAGCAATCCTTTGTTATATTCTCAAGAGAAAATCTCCCATCCACTACCAAACCTAGCACAAAAAAGGGTGTTTCTATGACTAAGAAAGCTAGCTCTTAGAAAAGTGTGAGTTGTAGTTCTCATAATTTCATAGATCAACTTTTGAAATCATGAGATGACACAATGATGAGTGAGATCCACAATGGGGAACCACCTTTGTTTATACAATAACTGGCACAGCAAAAGGTGTGTCTATTAGTGCAATAAGGGCGACCTATACAACTTAATAATATAACAAATATAATTAATAATTACACAATATTAATTATCTTTACATGGTGGGGCCGATTTGCACCCTTTACAACACAATTAGGGTTACAAGTAAATATTACACTTAGACAATATAGAAAGGGATCCATGCGTCCACTAGTGCTCAGCCACTAGGGACACATCCACCTGTGCTCAGCCACAAGGACATCATACTCAACAGATCTCTATCTCAACTGAGTCCACATGAGAACAATCTGGAGTACCACATCGTCTCAACTCTCTACACAGAGGAGAATGATACACCCATCACATGGGCACACCCAACCACTAGGGGAAGACTCAACTCTCACAGAGGAGAATGATGCCCCAACCACTGGGGATGACTCAAATCACACATAGAGGAGAATGATTCCCCATCACGTGGGTATTCCCAACACTGGGCTCCCTCTCAAGTCAACTCAACTCAGTCACAGAGGAGAACGTATCCCCACGACGTTGCAATCATCAACAATGATTGCCTCTAGATATTGTGACAATTCTAATCATATGTGCAAGCTAGGAAATACTTCTCCTTCCTCACAAAGAAAAGGGTTTGTTACTATGGTGGCCAAAACCAATGAAATTGTATGTCATGGAACTAGCATATCAATGATACCAACTTGGTTCTTTGTGACATATGAGTCATCTTATTATGTATGATGACCTTTCACACACTGAACCACCTAGTGGTCTCTATAAATGGTATGTAATGGAGAAACATCATCAATAGACCTTTCCTAAGGAAAAAGAGATGCAATATTCTCAACCTCTTGCACTCTTTCACATTGTTATATGAGGGCCTATCGATACATATTCTATCAAGGGATTTAAGTAATTCCTCACCTTCATCAATTATTTTTCCCTCTTTCTTTAGATATACACCATTAAATTTAAGGACAAGGTGTTTGGAAAGTTCTAGGAATTCAAATTTCTTATGAAAAATCAAAGCAACAGGAAGATCAAGTATATCGACACCGATGGAAGAGGTAAATTTATTAGCAATGATTTCCATTAATTTCTCACATCTCAAGGCATATGTTGGCATAGAAATATTCCTTACACTACACAACAAAATGGAGTAGGATAAATAAATAATGCAACTATCATGGAGATGGTTTGCAACATGGTTCACTCCAAGAAAATGAATCTTTCATTATAAGAAGAGATGATTGATTTCATATCCCATATCATCAGTAGAACACTTATTTGTGTTGTCACAAGGATGACTTCTTATGAGTAATGGAATGCAACAAACCTTTTATTTCACATTTCATAATATGTGTATCTAGTGCATGGACCAATACTCCTAATAAAAGGTGAAACACATCGGAATCTCTACCCTCTTGATACACTCTAGTTCACTACAATGGATCTTTTCAAGGTTACCACCTTTATGATACCACCACTAACAGAGTGGTTGAATACAGAGAGGTTATTTTTAACGAGATTTCTATTCACAATCTACCAAGATCTCTCCCATTACTTCTTTCAAAAGATTCTTTAGAGTGATCTCAACATGTTTATTCTCCTCACCATAGAGGTCCTCTTCCATATGATCCTTTCCATGTTTTAGTGGACCCTTCTCCTTCACGGTATGATGTTGGTCCTTTTTGTACTTCTATGAGCACTCTCTCAAGTACTCCTATAGTATTTGGGTAGACTCATATGGTTGATGTGGACCCTATTGATGACTCATCTAGTTTTTCTATTGTAGATGTCAATGGCTCATCCATCCCTCATGTTGCAGATGATGTTTCTCTTGTTAGATTCTTATATAGTCCTCATGTCACAGATCCTCCTTTAACAGGTCAAATCCATTATCTAGTGATGATGGCAAGACCTTCCATGATTTTCTTGCACTAGTTAATATTCCTTCGAATAAGTCAAGTTGATCTCCATATAAATAATTCATGGGACATCTCCACTCTTATTGATGCAATAGAGCCTCTTTTTGGTCCATCTACATGCTATTACAAGGAATCTTCTCCACCTCAATACCTTCTTAATCAGATTGTAAATTGTTTTTAAGATGAATCTAATAAAGCTTTCTTTCTTGCGGCCCATTTGAGAATTATTAAGAGGGTGTTTCTCCACCACAACCCATTAATGAGTATTATAATTTCCATTTCAAACTACAACGTCTCTCCCCTAAATATATCTGGATCTTAGTGTTGATTGTTGATTATGTTAATGGTTTTATGAAGGATATGTGTGGAGTTTAGGGGGGGTGATCTGGACCTATACTCATCAATAAGGGGGAAGTAAACTTTGTAATCTTGTATTATAATGAATTCTCTATGTGGCTTCATGTTCAACTTGCAGGGGGGTGTTGGAATTATTGGTGTAATTTGTACATGTGGTCATGGACCATTCATATGTATCATTGTGTGCCTGTAATTATGTCTAAGGCAATATTTTATTTCTTTTTATGTAGACTAGGTTTATGGTTAACCTTAACCTAGTAAAACTTGTTATGTATGCTCAATAGACCTCTTGGGGTGTGTTCCCTTTTTTTATGGTCCCATAACCCCCTCTTGAGGAGACACCTCACTTGATTTGTGTATAAATCCATGTTCTCATTTGTTTCATCTCATATTGTGATCTTTTTTTATCTAAAATATAAAATGTTTTAACCCTAAGGGCACTTGATTTTGATGTTCTCTGTTATGATTGGAATCTTTCTCTTAGGTTCACTTATGTATTTCTATATTCAACACTTTCACTTGTAATTTTCACTCTCTCTCAAGAGAACTAGACCTACCTCTCTCTACTACACGTGTGAGGAGGTATTTCAATATTTGGATACGATTTGGTTCCATCATTTTTTTCCTATTGACCCTTATAAAGCTCAATGCCAATTATGTTTTTCTATACCTTAGTGGAATCTATGCCATATACACAACCTGGACAAAAGAAAAATTTATTCCTTCTCTCAAATTTAAATAAAATAGTTGAAAGGGTGTAAACTCTTAATCCCATGTACAGTGCCAACATCATATGGAATACATTTGTTGATATCCTCAATTACTATATTCCAAAATGACTTTTGGTTAAAACATATGTGAACTCAAAGGGTTAAATTCATACATAATCCAAAAGAACCTATGGTTCAATGTATTTTGAAGGCATTTCAATGCATTCCAATCCACATTAAAAAAAATGTAATTTATGAACTTCAATATACATTTGTAAAAAAACATATATTTACCTATGCACAACACTCTACTTTGGATTAGTTTTATGGATCAAATTCGATTTGCAACAAAAAAAACTTTTTGGGATGATACAAATCATTCATTGGAGTGGCTCATATAGAATCTTGGATTTTTCGTTGTACACGTATAAACACCATTGTGCTCTCCCTTTCCATGTCTATTAGCAAAGAAATTCTAAATACGTCAAATATGTGTGTTGCTATGAAGGTGACACAAAAATTATAATGACCATGAGGATTTAAATTGATAAACGCAAACCATATATAATGTTGTTTGAATTAAACTTCACATACATTCAATGATTAATAAATTACATCGAAACAATGTTGGACAAAATGTGTATCATGTGTACAATCATCACTAACATAGAAATGGTACTCTTTGATCATGTTATGATTATAATTATTGTTTTCCATACCATCATGTCTGAGTTGTGCATGTTTATATAACACATGGAAAAGTATATATGTATCTTTAGAATGATAGTGTTCACTTTGCATCTCCTTTACACATCGAAATTGAAATGCTCTACAAGATCAGCCACTGACAAAATTGTCCCCTATGGAAAAAAATTGAGATTATTTGAACTGTAGGTCTTGCCACATGGCTCTATGTGAATGGTTGGTAAATTTATTATTTTTGTTTTCAAGCTTTTTCATCAATTCTACAATAGAATTTTTATCCGCCAAGGAATCAATCTTTCTAAAGGGAACCACTTAAGAGGATGTGGTGTTCAAATCATAATATTTGTATATCTTTCAATTGATAATTATATTTGTCAATATTGGATCATTAAGATCAATAAGGTGTTTTGTATGGGGGAAAAAGTCAAGGTAGCACAATGATTGCATTTTTTTCAACCAACAAAATTTTTTTGGTAAAACACCTCATAAAACATTCTTCCACATAGAACCTCATATGTAAGAGCACAAATTGTGGAAGGAGGGATGAATTTGTCCAATTTTACCAAAATAAACAAAAGTACCACGCTATAATTCAAATTCAACATGAAAACAAAAATTACACATGTCATGAAAAATGCTAGGTCTAATATACGATGGTTTATGATTCAAAAATGTGTTGATTAGGATACAAATATCATGATGACTCTCTGGAAATTAATGAACCATTCAACTTGAGTCATCTCTAGAATAAATGTTTTTCATATAGTTCATGCATACCTTTCAAGATTTCGTGTTGCAACACATCATTTGTATTTCATAAAAGATGAGAATTGGTTGCCCAATATTCTTGCACCATCACTCTAACACCTTCTATAACTCTATTATTGTAGGGTTTCCTAAAAATAATGGCCCATTGAGAAAGCTCATCATTTTATTCTAATTGAATCCTAAAAATTGTATGCTCATGTAGTGCCTTTGTCAAGGTTCACAATCGTTTTTGGCATCCATCTATAAACATTTCACTGAAGTTTCAAATCTAACCATAGCTACATGTATATCTCTACATGTAGTGATCACATCAAATGTTCATAATCTTCCAAATGCTTTGATTTCCATATACCAAGTTTTCAAATACATTATGCTTTACCTTTGTCTCTTTTGTAGACTTTTTAACATTCAATAATGTGGTAAATTTTTTCGATTTATTGTACCTCATCAAGCAAGATAACATTTTTTTTTGTGATATCACTAATTGATATTCAAAAAACATTGTGGAAATATCAAAAACATGCTTTCATATTGTTAGAAAAATAGGATCGTGAAGCAATAAAATAAAACAAATGTGGAAATAAACCATAGAAGATACACAATACAATAGAGACACGGATATGCATGGTTCACTCAATGTGGGCTACTTCCACCAGAGAAATTTCCAAGTTCTTACTTTATTATTATCTAAGAAATGAAAAGATACAACCTACAACACACACATTGTAACTTCCTCTTATTCTCTCATAGTCTCCTCTCCCATAACAAAATATTCACTATGATACATAGTTGCAATGCATTTCCCTCATAAAAGAGGGTTGTCTTTGTTGTTGGATAAATCGGTAAATGCGAACATAAACTAATCTCCCTAGATCCACCTAGATCTATAACAAAACAAGACAGAACATGGCTCTTTCTCTAAGTTGCTATCATTGGATTTACTACCAAAGAAGGGATGGATGACATACCTTAATATATCGCTTCCTTATATCTCTATTGTCCCTGCTTCACTCTGGTGCTCTTGTGATACTGATCCTACAGTGAGACACAAACCAACCAAAGTGAAAGCAACAAAAGTATATTCAATGACAACCTATGCATATGATCAAGGAATTATGCAATAAAATGCTAATGATTTTATGGGAAAGAAACATGCCACTATATTATATAATGTGGAAGAAAGATACAACTAGATGCCTTGATGTCGTCAGGTTCCTTCCAACAGTTCATTGCTTCCCATACACTTCTTGCTCCAATGGATTCTAAGACTGTGTATCTAATAGATACTCACAATCTGTCTTGACAAAGAAAATATCAAAGACAACATAAATTTCCCAAGCTCAATCCAACTACAAAAGCCAAGCTCCAAAACCAACTAACTTTCTCCATGAGAGCTCATCTCCTTTTATAAGTTGAAGAGGATAAGGTAAGGAGGTTAGGATGATCCCAATAAATCATAAAAGAGAGTAAGATCCAAACCATTCGGAAGCCACCTCACCATAGAATCTTCTCCTTCTAGAAGCATCAAGAAGATGCTCATTTTTCCCACATACAAGAGTTCATCGCACCCTAGCTATAGTGCATCCTGCGGAAACTCTGCAACCTATCTATAGTGAAACCTACGGAAATCAGGCATTTTCGCACCCTGTGTATATAGAAGTCTGCAAAAATCCTCCTTAATAGGGTTTTTACAAAGGAAAATACAACTTTTTCTCTCAGGGAAAGTTCTTATCCCTTCTTTCTTTAGGAAATCAGGCCACTGACCCCTCTGAAGGCAACATATAGGTTTACATCATTAATGGTCATAAGGGTGACAAAAATAATGTGTAATAGAGAGCCCTCCAAAGTATGAAGTTAGAACAGAGTGATAGTTGATATACTTTGTCAAGTGTGTGTAGGGAACAAGGAACACGTTGGTCGGAAACCTGCCAACAAACAAGGAAATACAGTACAATAACATATCATCACTAAGGTAGGCATTCCCATACTCAGAATACTAATGACTCAAAGCATAAATGTCGACATGCAAATATCCATGTCAAGTAAGATAGGTCATGGCCACTAAACATACATTGTGGATCCATGCCATTATGACTCAAATCTGAACATAGCCACCAAAAATACACTATGGATCTATGTGTTAAAGATTCAAATTTGAACATAGCCATGAGACATACAATGTGGATCTATGTAACAGTATACTGAATATACTCCAACGCAACCTGAATCTATGAGAAAAGATCCAGGGTCTTCATCTCCACCACTCTATAGTATGAATCTAACCATGTGAATACATGTTGTTATCACTAAAATTTCGTCCGCACATGGCGACAAGAACTCAGCATCGTCAAAACAGGAATGAAGTCATTCATGGCACTGAATTAGTTTCACAGCATTGCAAAAGGGTTAAAAACTATACAAAGTAACCAAAAATCAAAGGACTCTTTACAGAAGTTGGGTGCGCACGCATATGCGTGGAACAGGAACGTACAATGCATGCATGCGTGCATGATGCGCGGTTGTTGGCGCAAAAACCCGCACACCTGCTAAACGGCGCATTTATTGAAATTGGTCGGCCTCCCAACCACTTATGGATCATCTCCCAAGCCGATTTGACCCCAAATCTGAGCTGAATCCGCATGGTAGGCTGGTCAAAGACCTAATTGAGCCCTAAAGAGCCCCTTTTCACACCTCAAAG